>JAXCGZ010002015.1:115000-122500 GCA_037179515.1 Halocaridina rubra | reverse complement strand
TCTCTCTCTCTCTCTCTCTCTCTCTCTCTCTCTCTCTCTCTCTCTCTCTCTCTCCCAGTTTAGTGTATTGAGAACTTATGGAAAAATATATACTTTCATTTCTACTGTAGTGTTGGCTTAGATCTAAAGCCGTTGTTATTGTTGCCTCTATTATTATTATTGGTATTTATTCCGTGTATTTTTTCTTTTATGATATAGAGAATATAGAGAGACATAAGAAAACTGAAAGAGAATTGTAGATTTTTTATATTTATTTCCAGATTTTTATCCATGCTTTTAAAGCATATGAACATAAAGTTTATATTATTTAAACTATTAAGCCACACCTTTCTCTCTGTGTTATTTTTGGGAGCTTTATTGCCTTTTAGGAAAACTTGTTTGGGAATTTTATGAATCATTTCCTTTCTGTAAGGACACTCTTTACGGATCCAGACACAGTGTACGTCATAATATATATATATATATATATATATATATATATATATATATATATATATATATATATATATATATATATATATATATATATATATATATATATATATATATATATATATATATATCAGGGGATGGGGCCTCATTAAGATTGTTATACACAAATGCTGATGGATTAGCTGGTAAGGCAGTAGAATTAAAAGATAGGATTCACAACAGTAAGGCAGATATAGTAGCAATTACAGAGACTAAGTTAAGTGAGGACATAAACAGTGTCACAGTTTTTCCTAAGGGCTTCAGAATACTAAGGGTTGAAAGATCTGAGAGGACTGGTGGAGGGATAGCACTGCTCATAAGTGAAAGGATTCAAGTTGAAGAAATAAACTTGGCTATAGAAAGTGAGCTCAAGGAATTTCATGTTGCTCGCATAAATACTGGGTCAGAGAACATTATAATAACTGTTGTATACAACCCACCAAGGAACCAAAATAGGCTTGAAGTTTATGAGGAAAGTCATATAGGTACTATTGAAGTCATAAACTCAGTTGTTAACATGGCACGGGAAAAAAAAATGTAGGATTTTGATTATGGGAGACTTTAATCATAAAGAGATAGATTGGATAAATCTTGACCCACACAGTGGTGAGATCTCATTCGGGGCAAGATTCCTAGAGTGCGTACAAGGGAATTTCCTACACCAACATGTAATGGAACCAACAAGGGCCAGGGGTGGGGATGAGCCATCACTACTTGATCTAGTGTTCACAGATAATGTGTTGGATATTGAAAAAATTGAGTATGAACCACCAATTGGAAAGAGTGACCACTGTGTGTTGTTGATGGAGTATATCATTGAAGATATTCTTCCTGAGAGTAGAGGCACTGAGGACACGAGGAAGAACTATCCGAAAGGAGATTACATCAAAATGAATGAGCTTTTTACAGTTATTGACTGGAGAACCTTATTTCACAACAAATCTGTACAAGAAATGTATGGCATCTTTTGTGAGAAATATGGGAAGATAGTAGATTGCTGCATACCTGTCACCAAAGTAGGTGTAATTCATGCCAGAGAGAAATGGTTCGATAATGGGTGTAAAAGAGCTAAGGAGTGGAGAGACAAATGCTGGAAAAGGTATAGGAGGAGAAAAAACATAAATGTCTGGCAAACCTACAAAAGAGCAAGAAATGACTACCTAAGTAAAAGGAGAGAGGCAGAGAGAGACTAAGAGAGGGACATCACCAGGAAGGCTAAAGAAAATCCCAACTTTTCCATGGCTTTATCAGAGGAAAACTGAAGGTAAAAGAACAGGTTTTAAGGCTAAAGAGAGCGCGGATGGAAGCATCACTGAGACGGATGAAGAGATCTACAAAGAATTGAACAAGGAGTTTCAGTCAGTATTTACAGTAGAAAATACCCCACCCCCTCAGATTGCAGTGATAGAAGCTCAAGGGCCGGTATTAGAGAACATCAACCTTACAGCCACAGAGGTATGCAAAGCGCTGATGGATTTAGATGTTCATAAAGCTACAGGTCCTGATGACATATCCCCTCATGTGCTTAAAAAATGCACAAACACAATATCAGTGGCACTAAGTATCATATTTAAGGAGTCACTGGAGTCGGGGGAGATTCCAAGATGCTGGAAACAAGCAAATGTGATACCTATCTTCAAAAAGGGAAGGAGGGATACGGCTCTGAACTATAGACCAGTTTCCTTGACCAGCATAGTTTGCAAAGTTATGGAGAAACTACTAAGGAAACATATCTCTCTTCACTTGGAATCCTTCAACTTTTTGTTAGTGAGGCAACATGGCTTCAGAGAAGGTAGATCAACAGTAACAAACTTATTAGAATTTTATGATGAGGTAAGCCAAATCTTACAGGAAAGAGAAGGCTGGGCAGATTGCATATTCCTAGACTTCCAGAAAGCGTTTGACACTGTTCCACATGGGAGACTTATTAGGAAGCTGCAATCAATGGCTAGAATAGGTGGAAATGTTTTGGAATGGATAAAAACTTACTTAGAATGAAGGGAACAGAGGGTTAGAGTAAGACACTCAGTGTCTGAATGGAGAAGAGTTAGTAGTGGAGTTCCATAGGGTTCAGTTTTAGGGCCATTTTTGTTCCTTGTATATGTAAATGACCTACCAGAGTCTGTAAATTCATTCATGAATATGTTTGCAGATGATGCAAAGATTGTGAAGAAAGTAAAAAACGAGATGGTAGAGAACTTCAGGAGGATCTAAATAATCTGCATGAGTGGTCAGAAAAGTGGCTAATGAAATTCAGTACTTCAAAATGCAAGGTAATGAGAATGGGTACAAGTGCAAGAAGGCCCAAGCTTGACTACTCAGTGGCTGGAGTACAACTTCAAGAGACAGAAAATGAGAGAGATCTAGGAGTAAACATACTGGCAGATTTGTCTCCAGAAATACATATAAATGGCATAGTAAGGGCAGCATATGCATTCTTATCAAATGTAAGGGTAGCCTTCAGGCACATGGACAAGGAAATGTTCAGAAATATTTATGTAACCTATGTGAGGCCAAAACTCGAATATGCAGCCCCCTTTTGGAATCCGCACTTGAAAAAGCACATAGCTAAGCTTGAAAAAGTTCAAAGACATGCCACGAAACTGGTGCCAGAAATACGCAATCTCAGTTATGATGAGAGTCTGAGGGAGTTAGACTTACCATCACTCGAAGCTAGAAGAGTGAGGGGGGATATGGTGACAGTCTTTAAATTCCTTCATGGTTATGATAGAGTGGATAGGGATCGATATTTTGATATGGCTGGCTCTAGAACAAGAGGTCATAGTTTGAAGCTTCGTAAGAAAACTTGTTTGCAGGATGTAAGGAAATACTTTTTCAGTGTAAGAGTAGTTGATAATTGGAATTGGCTAAGCGAGGAGGTAGTTAATGCTATCTCAATCCATAGTTTTAAGGACAGGTATCATAAATATGACTAAGTATAAAATGGAACCGATGAGGAGACGGGAAGATACGAGCTTTGGGCTCTTTCCCGTAAACACAATTAGGTAATCACAATTAGGTAATCACAGGATGTAAGAAAATACTTTTTCAGTGTAAGAGTAGTTGATAATTGGAATTAGCTAAGCGAGGAGGTAGTTAATGCTATCTCAATCCATAGTTTTAAGGACAGGTATGATAAGTATCACTAAGTATAAAATGGAACCGATGAGGAGACGGGAAGATACGAGCTTTGGGCAATTTCCTGTAAACACTATTAGGTAATCACAATTAGGTAATCTTTTTTTTTTCCTCTTTCTCGTCTTCTTTCTATATTCTGTGAGAGGGAGAACATAAAAATGACGCCATCTCTGTCCCAAACCTCTCCCATCCATGGGTCGGTAGGAGGGGTAGCCATTAGGAGACTTAAAAAGAAAATCAAGAATTTAGAGGCAATGGTTATAAGCCTTGATGATAAAATTCGGAATATGGATGTAGAAATGAAAGAGAATGAAACACTCAGAGAGCAAATAAGATCTTTGGAGGAAGCAAATAAAGCACAAGGGCAGGAGAGAAAGGAACTAGAAAAAAGAATAAAGAAGCTGGAAGGGGAAAAGAGTCAACTAGAATCTAGAATTTCTAAACAAGAAGATAAAAACAAACAGCTGAATGACAACCTAAAGGAATTAGATGTTAGTTCACTGCTCTCTTCTGAGAGAGATGAGATTGCTGCTTGGAATGTCCAGATTAAGGAAAACATTGAACAGTTCAGAAAAGAGTTCCAGGAGCTGAATATGGAAAATGATGCCATGAAAACTTCCTTTGCTGATGCACTAAAGGGGAATGTGGCAGTAAAAGAGGCTGTAAAGGTGGTGGCACTGGAAGACATACAAACAGTTGACTATAAAGAGACAGTAATCGAAAAAATGAAAGACGTTGTGATGGAAAGGGCAAACCCACTCATCAGACAGGCACTTGATAAGGAGAAGACAGTTGTAATCTCAGGCATAAGCGAATCCCAGGAGCCAACATGGCAGGGGAAACTTGAAGAAAATAAAGCTAGGGTTGTAGGCCTGATAAGAAAGCTTGGAGTAGTAAGTGGTCCTGAGGATATTGTAAACATACACCAACTAGGTAAATATTCGAGGGAAGGAAAGCCGAGACCAACAAAAGTAACCTTTGAGAGAGGGGAAACATGTAGGGAAATATTGTTGAGAAAAAAAAGTCTAAAAGACCTTCAAGAATTCAAAGAAGTGTTCATTAGACGATACAGAACACAGGAAGAGATGGGAAAGATAAAAAAACTTGTTGCAAGAGGCAAGAAGGTTAAATGATGAAAGAAATGAAGAACAGAAGAAAAATTTTCATTACAGAGTTCTTCCAGACAAAGGGGAGATAAAAGAAGATAATGACAGAAGATCAGGGGATGGGGCCTCATTAAGATTGTTATACACAAATGCTGATGGATTAGCTGGTAAGGCAGTAGAATTAAAAGATAGGATTCACAACAGTAAGGCAGATATAGTAGCAATTACAGAGACTAAGTTAAGTGAGGACATAAACAGTGTCACAGTTTTTCCTAAGGGCTTCAGAATACTAAGGGTTGAAAGATCTGAGAGGACTGGTGGAGAGATAGCACTGCTCATAAGTGAAAGGATTCAAGTTGAAGAAATAAACTTGGCAATAGAAAGTGAGTTCAAGGAATTTCTTGTTGCTCGCATAAATACTGGGTCAGGGAACATTATAATAACTGTTGTATACAACCCACCAAGGAACCAAAATAGGCTTGAAGTTTATGAGGAAAGTCATATAGGTACTATTGAAGTCATAAACTCAGTTGTTAACATGGCACGGGGAAAAAAATGTAGGATTTTGATTATGGGAGACTTTAATCATAAAGAGATAGATTGGATAAATCTTGACCCACACAGTGGTGAGGACTCATTCGGGGCAAGATTCCTAGAGTGCGTACAAGGGAATTTCCTACACCAACATGTAATGGAACCAATAAGGGCCAGGGGTGGGGATGAGCCATCATTACTTGATCTAGTGTTCACAGATAATGTGTTGGATATTGAAAAAATTGAGTATGTACCACCAATTGGAAAGAGTGACCACTGTGTGTTGTTGATGGAGTATATCATTGAAGATATTCTTCCTGAGGGTAGAGGCACTGAGGACATGAGGAGGAACTATCCGAAAGGAGATTACATCAAAATGAATGAGATTTTTGCAGTTATTGACTGGAGAACCTTATTTTACAACAAATCTGTACAAGAAATGTATGGCATCTTTTGTGAGAAATATGGGAAGATAGTAGATTGCTGCATACCTGTCACCAAAGTAGGTGTAATTCATGCCAGAGAGAAATGGTTCGATAATGGGTGTAAAAGAGCTAAGGAGTGGAGAGACAAATGCTGGAAAAGGTATAGGAGGAGAAAAAACATAAATGCCTGGCAAACCTACAAAAGAGCAAGAAATGACTACCTAAGTAAAAGGAGAGAGGCAGAGAGAGACTATGAGAGGGACATCACCAGGAAGGCTAAAGAAAATCCCAAGCTTTTCCACAGCTTTATCAGAGGAAAACTGAAGGTAAAAGAACAGGTTTTAAGGCTAAAGAGAGCGCGGATGGAAGCATCACTGAGACGGATGAAGAGATCTACAAAGAATTGAACAAGGAGTTTCAGTCAGTATTTACAGTAGAAAATACCCCACCCCCTCAGATTGCAGTGATAGAAGCTCAAGGGCCGGTATTAGAGAACATCAACCTTACAGCCACAGAGGTATGCAAAGCGCTGATGGATTTAGATGTTCATAAAGCTACAGGTCCTGATGACATATCCCCTCATGTGCTTAAAAAATGCGCAAACACAATATCAGTGGCACTAAGTATCATATATAAGGAGTCACTGGAGTCGGGGGAGATTCCAAGATGCTGGAAACAAGCAAATGTGATACCTATCTTCAAAAAGGGAAGGAGGGATACGGCTCTGAACTATAGACCAGTTTCCTTGACCAGCATAGTTTGCAAAGTTATGAAGAAACTACTAAGGAAACATATCTCTCTTCACTTGGAATCCTTCAACTTTTTGTTAGTGAGGCAACATGGCTTCAGAGAAGGTAGATCAACAGTAACAAACTTATTAGAATTTTATGATGAGGTAAGCCAAATCTTACAGGGAAGAGAGGGCTGGGCAGATTGCATATTCCTAGACTTCCAGAAAGCGTTTGACACTGTTCCACATGGGAGACTTATTAGGAAGCTGCAATCAATGGCTAGAATAGGTGGAAATGTTTTGGAATGGATAAAAACTTACTTAGAAGGAAGGGAACAAAGGGTTAGAGTAAGACACTCAGTGTCTGAATGGAGAAGAGTTAGTAGTGGAGTTCCACAGGGTTCAGTTTTAGGGCCACTTTTGTTCCTTGTATATGTAAATGACCTACCAGAGTCTGTAAATTCATTCATGAATATGTTTGCAGATGCTGCAAAGATTGTGAAGAAAGTAAAAAACGAGAACAATGGTAGAGAACTTCAGGAGGATCTAAATAATCTGCATGAGTGGTCAGAAAAGTGGCTAATGAAATTCAATACTTCAAAATGTAAGGTAATGAGAATGGGTACAAGTGCAAGAAGGCCCAAGCTTGACTACTCGGTGGCTGGAGTACAACTTCAAGAGACAGAAAATGAGAGAGATTTAGGAGTAAACATACTGGCAGATTTGTCTCCAGAAATACATATAAATGGCATAGTAAGGGCAGCATATGCATTCTTATCAAATGTAAGGGTAGCCTTCAGGCACATGGACAAGGAAATGTTCAGAAATATTTATGTAACCTATGTGAGGCCAAAACTCGAATATGCAGCCCCCTTTTGGAATCCGCACTTGAAAAAGCACATAGCTAAGCTTGAAAAAGTTCAAAGACATGCCACGAAACTGGTGCCAGAAATACGCAATCTCAGTTATGATGAGAGGCAGAGGGAATTAGACTTACCATCACTCGAAGCTAGAAGAGTGAGGGGGGATATGGTGACAGTCTTTAAATTCCTTCATGGTTATGATAGAGTGGATAGGGATCGATATTTTGATATGG
>JAXCGZ010002015.1:77500-110000 GCA_037179515.1 Halocaridina rubra | reverse complement strand
AACTTTTTCCATTTGTCAATACAGTGCAAGAAGAAAAATGTAGAAATAAAATGACTATAAGATGAAAATTTTATTTCAACATGTTCGGTATAAAAAGGACTAAAGGTTTTATTTGCTTCTTATAGTTACTAACAACTACAATAATCAATCAAGCTCTTTATAAAAGTTGTTTGGTATCATCAATTCAATAGTAATTTTCAAATTTTTTATGGGAAAATATCAATTAAATATTCTCTACAAAAGCCTGAAGACTTGCAATCCTTCTATGGAATTATACATATCCAATGTTACTAATACACTCCACACATTATATAAATATTCCTAAATATATACATTCAAACTGTCACACAACTGCCTAAATGCATGTGAACTTAACTTTGTGCCATCTCTAATTGGTCAATAACTCACAGGAGAAATGCAATTCTACAAGCATGTGGCATTTAAGTCACAACTTTTAAGCATTTTAAAGACTTCAAATGTTGTCACTTTCCATGCCAAGCGTAAACAAGTTGTTTGAAAATATGTAAAAAATATCCAATATATACAATTTTATCTTGTTATTACAAAATATGTTTTTTAACTGTGAAGACAGTTAAATACCAACCTAATAACGTATTTAAAATATAATGTGCATGCTGTGCAGTGCAAAATCTTCCATGAAACTGAATTATATATCTAACTGGAAGAATGCAATAATCACAATGACACACAATATGAACACATTTTTGCTTTAATAATTATAAAACATTCTTCTGAATAAGAGATTAAGTTGAATATCAACTCAAAATATAACTTTTTTATATCAAGATGAGCACAATGAAGTGTAGAATCTTTCCTTGAAACTGAAGTTCAATATATATCTGGAAGATTACAGTGATCACAAAGACTTGCATCAGCCTGTGAAGGTAAGCAAAAACTCATTTCTTTAAGGCATAACTAATATATCTTAAACTCACATTAAAACTATTCAATATGTAAATGAAAAAAATTAAAATGATTATACAGATTACCATCCGTCTCTGAAGGTAAATAAAACATTATTTCTTACTAATGCAGTTCAAACAATTTAAAATGTATGATATCTCTATCAGCGGCTCTTCCCATGTATAAATGGGGTAACTGCTTTTTCACTAGCCTCGCCTGCTTATTGCAGTTATCCATATCTCCACGTAAGTCCTTCTATCTACGATCATTGTCTGTCCACCTTCGCCTTTGAGAACCTCATCTCTATTTTCTATCCATTTCAAACAATGAAAGGCCAATACTTTAAAAGTACACATATTGCATAACTTATTCAAATATAAATATCAATACTTATTACATATAATAATACCATCAATTACTGCAATATTCTACTACAGATCTATAAGTACAGCTGTTCAAATCGATTATGAGTAATTCAGTTAACAAGCATCACCAAAATTTTATGTTTATAAAAGCTGACAGACCAGCAACTGCATATAGTGTTTATAAGGAAGAAATAACTGAATAAAAAAGGCTGGGTATCAGGGCTTCCAAGTACCTTGTGGGATGGAAAAAATAAAAAAAAAATAAAAAAGTAGGATGATGGGATTGCCAAGCCTAAATTCGCCCATATCTTTTAGGTTACTCTTTGACATGCATGTAGTATGAATGCAGCATTGGACAGTCACTGTACATTTATTTCATATTAAGCCATATTCTGCTGAAGCCAGTGGGGTAGTCACAACTAAGTAATTAGAGAGTCTTCATGATACTGCATCACGGTGCCAAATCCCTGCTGCCCAATAGCTTTTATTCAGCTCTCACAAGACACAGAGAAAACAAGTGAGGTAATTTTTCCCCACCATCACTAGAGTAACTAATATATATGTAGTAAAGTGTTTCCCTGCATGAACTTAGTTTACAAGATTTACCAGAGCAGAGTACAGTATTTTAATATACTTCATACAGTTGATATTAAATAGCAAAACTGTAATGGAGATAGTATAGTAATTTTACAGTTAACAGTTTATATACTAAATCAGTAGATCCCTTTCAAACACACATAAAATGAACAAAATACCCAAAGATATCAAGTTGTCCGGTTATAAAAGTCCTAAACACCACATACTACCATTTTGAGTTGAGGCTGATACATTACTGCACATACTATATACTATCACATGGTCAAATCAAGCAGGGGATATACGACCAACCAGGCCTTGTACAGAAGGTGGCTGGCCAATTAGAAGCCAGCTACCAGCACGTCATATTTACATCCACGCTCTCAACCAATCAAGGCCACGCTGCTATCTCTCACCTTGTGAATCATGATACTGCTACACATGGGGGAACACATATCTTGAAGGCGAGTCTTACAATATCCATAAAATATACTAAATACAAAATTAATTAAAAAATAAGTTTATTTAATGCATACACTAGGTCTTTTGCCAGCATATCTCTTGTTTACATAAATAATATGGGGAGGTCAAAAAAACAGGTGTAGGAATATTCTTAAGTGTACCAAATAAATATGGACAATGATGTATTTTTCTAAGACAAAACAAAACTATCCCAGAACATTACAATGATGTATAATAATCAACAATATAATCAATGTGCAACTTGTACAACTTCGATGTTCATCTACACAAAAATATGGGTATGGTACTTGGGCCCCTTCTACTCTAACAACCTCATAGAGGAAATGACAATTCTAATAGAAATGAGAGATTACACACATTAAAACTAGAAGAAAGGATCTTTGTAATCAATCATAACCAAAAAACTTTCGGAAAATGAGTGCTGACACTTGCAGATATTGCCTCATGTCATTAGACAACCTCAAAAGTAATAACAAGAATGTACTGTAAGCTAAGAAAACAGCTCCATACTTACACAACAAGCAGCGATACCCAGAGAAATTCAGGTGAATGTAATTATATGTAGAATTATAAATGAGACAGCAAACTTTTCAAATAAAGTGCATTTTCCAAATTCCTAAAGTTAGTATATAAAATTGTAGGTGAGTAAAGCAGGTAAAAGTTGAGATACTAATTAATTTGCAAATCCTTATCAAACACACCTAAAAGACAAAACAGAAGCCACTACATAGGATCTATTAGCTTAGAGTAAAACTCCTAAAGTATGATGAGGAAAAGTGTATAAAGTGTTTTAGAGGAGCCAACAATGGATTAGGAACTAATTGAAAACACTAGAATAGGGGTTGTCAGCTTCCTAAAATAAAAACAAATGTGAATTAAGAACATGGAGTTATATTGTCCTCCAATAAGAACCAAAAAGACTGAGCTCCTACAGGATATCTCATTCATAAAAAAAGTCACAATCAACGCAAGCTATTCAATGGGAAGAAAGAATGGAAGTTAGCCAGTAGTCCCCCAATCATGAGAAAGGGATGTATATGTGGGTGCGCAAAACCTAATGCACTGAGAATATAGGGGTGAAAGATAATGATCTATTCATGTAATGGGATTATAATAATGTCCATGGTGATGGAAGAGATAGATAGAAATTCACACTCATATTCCTTGTTTGTCAAAGGAAGAGATTGAAGAAGCTATGAGTGGGAGTTTTTCAATCAGTTTCCTCTCTGAAGTATTTTCTATTCACACAAGGCAGCTGTTCACAGAAGAGCGAACGATGGGAAAGGTAAGATTATGCTAATATATTCCCTCTTTCGTTAAAGTTGCAGCCACCCATCTGGGTGCAGCAAAATATGGCATTTTACAATGTCTAACGTGCTGTATTATCATAAGCTCACAGTGAGTCGTACGCTACTTAGCAAAATCAGCATATATATATATATATATATATATATATATATATATATATATATATATATATATATATATATATATATATATATATATATATATATATATATATATATATATATATATATATATATATATATATATATATATATATATATATATATACAGTAGTGTCCTTGACTTACGAATGCCCTCCCCCACGAACATAAATTATAAATAAATTTTACATTGACTCACGAACACGCACATCCTGTCAAGCGACCATGTTCCCGCTCGCCCGCGTGGTTGCTCTCTCAGTTCTGCATTGGAGCCCATGCTGTGTAGTTCGTTCGTGCTCTGTTCGTTGTTCTTTCTTTGCACTTTTCCATTGTTTTGCCTTTACTTTAAGCTTGCCCTCACTATGTCTCCTAAGAAAGGGAAGTGCGTTAGTGACAGTGGTGTTAAACACCTTAGATAACAGTGGAAACTAAGAAGGAAATAATTTCTAAGCATGAAAACTGTGTTCGTGTCTCTGGTATCACCACGCAGTAGGACATGGCAAAATCAAAGGAGTAGTTCTCCTCCTCCTCCTTCTCCACCACCATCCACGTGTGCCAGCAACAATCATCCATAAAGGTAAATACAGTACTGCAACATGCTTCATTTAAGTAGAGTAGAATTCCATTCTATCATTAATGTAATTTTCCTTTGACAGGTGTAATACATAGTATTTTTCATTTTTAGACTTGGAAAAATTTTAAAATGTATATTTATTGTGACTAGGAATGGATTAATTGAAATAGCATGCATTTGAATGGGAAAAATTGTCTTACCCTACGAACAGGGTTTAGGAACGGACTATGTTCGTGAGTCAAGGTTCTACTGTGTAAATAGTCTCCTTGAAATTTACGCGAGTTTAAACTACGCGAATCTGCATTAGTGCGTCTACCAGAGCTTGTGCCTTTCTTTGATGTGTGGTCGGTCAGTACCCTCTACAAAATGGGATTTTCATCCTTATTGGAGTGATTTTCCACATAAGTCATTGTTGTACTAGTACAGCAATGATTTATGACTCACTCTCTCTCTCTCTCTCTCTCTCTCTCTCTCTCTATATATATATATATATATATATATATATATATATATATATATATATATATATATATATATATATATATATATATATATATATATATATATATATATATATATATATATATATATATATATATATATATATATATATATATATATATATATATATATATATATATATATATATATATATATATATATATATATATATATAAACAAACTGAAAAAATAGAGAGAGAGAGAGAGAGAGAGAGAGAGAGAGAGAGAGAGAGAGAGAGAGAGAAAAAAAGTCATAAATCACTGTTGCACTAGTACAACACTGACTTATGTGAAAAAGTCACTCCAATGAGGGTGAAAATCTCAGTCAGAAAGTTGTTATGACTAAGCACTGTGATCACTGCCACCATACACCTGGTGTCCACCGTATATACAGTGCTAAATAAATAAATAGAATAAACAGAGAGAGAGAGTCATAAATCATTCTTGTACTAGTACAACAAGGACTTATGTGAAAAAGTCACTAGTAAGGGTGAAAATCCCAGAAAGAAAATTATTATTGCTTAGCACTGTGATCACCGCCACCACACACTTTAAGTTCACCGTACAAAGAGTGAGTTAATTTGTTTATCTGTATATCTTTAATACTGTGTGTGTTTATCTTTAGCTTACTTACATACGTATTTCAGCTTGTTTATGTACTTGTAAAATGTATTTTACTTAGCTATTTTCTTTGGTATAGTGTGTTTATACACGCTTGTGGAACGTGTCTATGTATATTAGCATTATTCCTTATGGAAAGACTATCTGAATTACGCGAAATTTGAATGCCACGATTCTTTTAAGAACCTATCCTTGCATTAATTCGAGAGGTGACTGTATATATATATATATATATATATATATATATATATAGTCAACTCGCTTTTTACATGTTTCTATACGCGAAATTGGAATAACGCCTCCAAAAAATAATAGTAAAAAATACGTCTCTATCAGCCAAACAACCTGGCCAGTTTCCTCCAGGCGGACTGCAGCATGCGGTAAGAAACATCCTTCCATCCATTGACAATAAGGCCTATGCAGTAGGGAATATTGACGTGGTCTTTCCAGAATTCACAGAGAGTCAAATCCATGACAGCTGGTGCAAAACCTTCAGTCAACCATTCTATGAGTAGGATACGTGTTAAACAAGCCTTGCTATATAACTTCCACATTACTGAAAGTCTAGCCCTCAACACATTATTGGACTTAAAAATGCGAGGATTATCAAAGTGGTAAAATAAAAGAGGCTTAATCTTACAATTCCCACTTGCATTAGAGCACAATAAAAGTGTAAGCCTGTAATGCATTAGTTTGTGGCTAGGCAGTGACTTCTCCTAGGCATTTTTCTCCAAAACAGTCCTGCTTCATCATAGCTAATAACTTGCTGTGTGACGTAAACTTCACTTTTGATAAATTTAGCGAATTCTAGCACATAGGCATCCACTGCCATTTGGTTTGAACTTGTTGCCTCTTTATGCCTAACATTATGAATTCCAGTTTGTTGACAAAATATTTAAAACCAGCCTCTACTTGCTTTAAATTCGTCAAATTTAGCACCACTAGCACTCGGCATATTCGCTACTAAATCTGGTGTAACTGTACAGCTTTTGCATGTATCATAGCCTCACTAACACTATCTCCAGCAAGCTCTTTTTCATTTACACAAACTAACAATTTTTCTACCTCTTCTATGATCTGGGACCTATGCTTCATTAAGAGTAACTCCTTTAGCCACATCAGCCACCTTTGAGACCTCTTTATTCTTTAAAATAGTTCAGATGGTCGATTCTGCCATGTCATACTGCGTGGCGAGCTAGAAACTCTAACACCGTTCTTATGTTTGGCTATATTCTTTTTTTGCTTCCACTGTAGTACGCTTAGGCTTTTTAAAGCCAATGTCACTGACACTTTTTACTTTATTAGGAGCAATAATGAGGGCTAGCATAAAAAAAAAAAATAAAAAAAAAATCTGGAAATCTACAACGAAAGAACTTCACAGCGTGGGCACCAATGCAGAACTGAGAGCAAACATGCGGGCAACCATTCGCCCAGGCAGATGTGTGTATGCACGTTCGTACTTCGAGGATTGTTTGTGGGTCTATGCAAAATCTGTTCGAAAATTGTGTTCGTAGGTCGATTTGTTCGTGGTTGGGGGCGTTCGTAGGTGAAGCTTCCATTGTACATCCTATTATCTACTTTCAAAATATATCACATCACCTTTACAAATATAAGAAAAAAAAAAGCTATAATTTCCCAGTAAAGTTGCTATATTATTAGAGAAAACTAGGATAAATAAATATAGTCATACATGCAAAGCTTACCTTCAAAATGCAGATGTTCCACATACATTTCTTATCTGTTCGTAAGTTATCCAAAATGTAAGTGACCATGGTCCCATGCGTAACCAACATGGAAAGAAGCCCTTGTACAAAGCCCAAAATCCCTCGTTGTGAACTGTCTTCAGTAGGCAGTCAAGGGAATTTCTGTACAGCAAACCTCTGCGATAAAATATAAGAAGTATTGTTTATATTTCCTTAGGAATTACAAAGACAGACACAATAACAAATACATATTAAGTTCTATATGACTATTAAACAAACTCTATTTGACTTATATGTCCAAATTAAAAGGGAAAATTACAAACATCATATCATAAAATAATGGCAACTAAATTCCAGTTTATATCTGTACTATTCCTTACGCAAATACAATATCAAAGAGATATTTTTCTACTTACTTTGAATTTAATATCTTCTGAGGAATTAATGCTGTGCATCTAACATGTAAATAATACTTACTGTACATATACCAATACAGTATATATATTGGGTGACAAAACTGTTCTTGAAGATCTGATTATGGCGCTGAGTCTATTGGGTAACATTACAAATGGCTTAATAAACCTAATATACAGTACAGTATATGGGGTATTTTTCTTGATTCAGAGAGTTAACTTAATGAAATATCTGATTATCAAATTCCAATCAACACCTTCCTGCAAGTGTTTTATGGACTATAAAACCCTTCCCACCGCAGGGATTTCAAAATGACCTCATGTTACATAAAGAATTCCCAGTGTCTTTCTTGAGGAAGTTAATGGATTCAAACTTTAGGAATACACTGTTCTGTACACTGTAAAAAATTTCTCGATATGACCACATACAGCAGACTAACGAAATTTAGTAATATTTCTAGTATGGAAATAAGAATTCAACTCCTATCTTCCCTGTTACAAGAACTGAGTTAATGAAGAAGGAGGGCTAAGGGTTAGCATCCCATCTTCCTTAAAAAACTTTTTTTCTTGGCATTGAGCACATGTTGGAAGCAGAGGGTAGGCAAGATATGATGAAACCCTGCTGCCTCTTATTTTTTTACTGATAGTGGCCAACTTGTTAGCTTCAGAGCAAAAAGGTTGTATGTCAATAAAAAGCAATTACAGATGCCCATCAACTACCGAACATCCAGAGATACGAATGAAATGCACTGCAAATTCAAAGTTATTATAATTACAATTTATTAATATAATTAAAGTTTTATCTTTTATTATTGTGTCTTCAGAACAAGAAAACAATTGTAGTGTGTTCTAACTCATTAGTATGCTACGTATATGTAGGAATGTTTAGTAGACATATACTGTGCACCCAATAGAGTACTGTACATACAAAATATCACTTTATGAACAATTCAGGATATAAAGGACCGTTTGGAATGTAACTCATTCATAAGACAGGGTGCGTCTGTGCATATTTTAACTGTTTTGGGACATAGGGAACTCCAACTTCGCTATTCCTAACATTTGGGGGTGATAATATGGATATTCCTAACAATGGAGGAGAATAATCCATACTTGCATTCCCTACATATTGTAAACAAGGGGCTAACCATCCCCTTATTTATAATGTTTGTTTTCTTGCCACAAAATTGTGGCATAGCTATATGTAAAATGTCTATAAAAAGAAACTATTCAGCCATCCTTCTGAATCCAGAACAAATATCCTAGATTTACACTATCCAAACTACAAAATAAATTTTGCAACATATACCAATAAAATACAGTTCAATCAGGTCAAAGGCAGGTTTGTCAAAGATAAGGGGTCAATGATCATGCACAATTATCTTCCCTCAGATTACAACACTATGTGAATAAAAGTCATTTAGTAATAAAAAAAAGTTTAAAGCAGCCCTTTATGTACAAAACTCTACCCCTAAACACAGATAAAATACTTTATCTTACACCTAAGAAATACTGCAAACGTTACTTTATATACATTGTAATAATGTACAGAGCCTGAAGTGTACACACGCATATTCCAATACAATAAAAATGTGTTTTTTTTATGAGTGTGACACCAGGACAGACAAGAAAATTGCCCTCATCAATAAAAGCCGGGGCACGAAGAAAAAGTAAAAGGTTAAGGACAAGACAGAGATGAGGTAATGATACTCAATAGGAAAAGGACAGGCTGAAAGAATAGTCAAAGTTCTGAGGACCTAGAGATAAAGCAGGATTAGGCCCTGAGATGAAAGAAGATAGGTTATAAGAATTAGGAAAGATAGAAGGAGGAAGATGGGAAGAAGCAGTCGTTGCATCGACCAATCCGCGAGAAACAAATCTCCACACAGTACTTGTGAGACGAGGCCGCTTGGCGAGTGTTACGTGGCCTCGTCAGTGGGAGAGGGATTCAACTTGCCAACTCATAAGAGCAGTGATAGAAAAGAGATAGGGAAGATACCTTAAGGTGAAGAGAAGGGTCATTAATGAGTCTGACTACATTAGATGCAACCCTATAAACGAGAAAAGTATATGAAGAAGCACCCCAGATGTGTGAGCAGTATTCTAAGCAAGGAAGAATAAGACCTTTATAGATTTTAAGTAACTGTAAAGAGGAAAAGTACTGAAAAAGATATAGAACCCCCCATTATTTGGATGCAGATTTAGAAATTTGAATTATGTGACTCCTCCAAGACAAGTTAGAGGCTATCTGGATTCCTAATATATTAATAGAAGTAAGAGAATAAATTTAGATAGTTTTGAAGACAACAGGGTTTTCAGGAGAAGATAAAGAGATAACCAGAAACTGTGTCTTGGAGGCAC
The DNA here is from genome assembly GCA_037179515.1 of Halocaridina rubra. Classification (NCBI taxonomy): domain Eukaryota; kingdom Metazoa; phylum Arthropoda; class Malacostraca; order Decapoda; family Atyidae; genus Halocaridina; species Halocaridina rubra. Next base: position 100,031 of record JAXCGZ010002015.1, on the reverse strand, counting down.
TAAATTTAACTAAATTTTGGGTGCCCCACTCAGATACCCTCTGCAAATTGGAGTTGAGAGTAGAAGAAACAGTGATACGAGACTGATTACAAGTAGCAGATGAAGGCTGTGAAGAAAAGGCAGAGGAAAAATGAAGGGTAAAGTCATCAGCAAAGGCGTGAAGAAGAGAGGAGGATGGGGACTGAAGAAGATCGTTGATGAAGAGAAGGAACAGAGTAGGTGAAAGAAGAGCGCCCTGTGGAAACTACTGGTAACAGGGAATGGGCTAGGTGTTGCACTGTCAACAACTACAGATATAAAACAGGCAGAAAGAAAACTGGAAATCTGAGAACAAAGAGAAAGGGTAAAGTAGGGAGTTTGGCCAACAGAGCCTTGTGCCAGACTTTGTCAAAAGCCTTAGAGATTTCAAGGGCAACGAAGAAAGATTCCGCATAGTTCCTCAGAGACGATAACCATACATGAGTAAGGTAGGATAGGAGGTTACCAGTTGATCTTACCTTGCGGAAGCCGTACTGGTGATCAGAGATAAGCAAGTTGATGAATACTGGAATTTCAATGAAAGTTAGTAAAAGAAAACTTCAGTGCAATGGAGGAAGAGTAGAAAAATTTTATAAAGGCAAGTGATTATACAGAGGGAAAGAAAGCAAGAAAGTGTGCAATATCAAGAACATTTTATGAAGGAAATAAGCAATGGCTAAGCTGATTTGATGACCAAGAGAGGATGGATAATGGGACACTGATGAAGATAAATTTTACCGGGAATTAGACCTAGAGACAGGCAAAAAGCTGGAGAAAAAGTGAGACAGGTATCGTCCAAAAAAGGTACTGACATTCCAGAAGATGAAAGATATGCAAGAAATAAAAAGTTCATATTAAATGATATATAGCACACCCTGACAATGTCAGTGAGGGACACTAAGACCAGTGATAAAGCAAGGGAATCATGAAGGCTATTACTAGCCATTTTCTTAGGCACACCTTGGTCTCGTTCTCGTTTCACAATGTGCATTCATTAGCTGGGCGAAATATTAAGATTGGAGACATACAAGTGAATATTCAGTTTCGGTATTGTGTACATTCATGTGATTATGGCCACCCTTCTGTCTCCCGCAAGAGAGCCATTAGGTATGAAAAAATATATACGATGTTTCAAAGAAAACATTTTTCAACAAACACAAAGCAAGCTTAATATTGGTGCTTCTAATAATCCCATTACAATTTTCCTTACCTGCTCCAACTATCCGTGGGTTGGTTCATGACCCTGGCTTTAATTACGTCTGCAGGGGTGCCTAGGCAGGTCGCTACCAATCCTGAACATATGCTGCAATATGAATAACGTTACGGCTGATACTCCCTGCTTTTCCTTCATTCTTTTACTCTATTAACTACGACTTCAGTCTACATGAAGGCTATCATCAGTAATAAATGCATTCTATATTTTCCATTGTTCGTGTGATATATTAAAAACTAGAAATCTTTTCTACTTATTCCATTACTCATGCTTTATTATGGCCTCACACATTTCATATTTCTAAATTATCAATAAAGAAAGCTCGGCAACATTCCAATCATACGAACAGATAAATACCCAGTGGTAATTGTAATGCATTAGTTTTATAAATGCAAGAAATATTGCAATTTAAAGTGAACAAAGTATGAAATTAAGTATTAAAAACTTACAAACCCCCTCGTGATACACTAGGCAAATATTTTTTTGTCTTAAATATAATAAATTCAAATTCATACTTTTACATCCTTTTCATGTACATTTCACTCCTCCTCTAATCAATATTACTTGAATATTCTAGCTGTGCTAAGTCTCGCTTCTTGTTATACCAGTAATGATTACATGTTTTAATTAATTTCTATATATACCATTCTCTTATCTGAGCAGTTTTCAATATTTAGGAAACTTCTACAATATTTTTGATATACATTTTCAATATGACAAAGAAGACTGTACATCCTGTAAGTGCTTTAAGAACATATGCACACAATTCAGGAATAAAAGTGCATGTTCTCTGTTATATTACAGTATGCCTTATAATCATTAAAACTAATATTTCCTGAGATAACTTATGTCATGTGGTCTATGTGAAAAGAATGATGACCTCTCATGTAAGTTCTAAGTATCAGAAAATCTTTACAAAGTTTTGGGATGATTATGCATATTAGCATCTATAATATACTATGACATACTTAATTGGAAAACTATTTTCCTGAGTCTCTCTCAATATTGTGTTTAGAATACATTTATCCTACATCTGACACAAACTAAACTAATGAGATTCTGACTACATAAATTGAAAGTATTAAATGAAAAAAAAAATCATATGCACAGCATACTGTATATAATTTTTAAATTATATTTCATGAAGAGCTTTTAAACATATTTATATCATTATCATTATTATTATGCTTTAACCTTTAACCAGATAAGACGTTAAGTGGATATGAATGTACTGTGACCACTGCTAACAGTAGACTCAGGACAAAATAAAATACTGTACTTAATGTCTCGGGGTAGTCAGAGGGGTTAATATTTTCATAAAAAATGCTGAGCTTTGTCTGAATTGTTTGGTTCTTTTCCTCATCATAAATGTCAATGAATTTTTTCATAATTTTTCTTCACCTTTTCCTTCTACTTTTTACTATTGCATCTTACAGAGGTAGCCCTGTGGTAGGGGCAGTAGGGGAGTTGGCATTTATGAAGCAACACAGGTTGTGGAAGAGCCGGGAGGATGGGCTGTGGCACTCCAGCAGTGCCATCTGAACGGTCGCTAGCTCCCTCGTTATTGCCCATAGAGCAAAGTAATCCCCTTATTGTTTCTTTTTTGATGTCGGCTATCCCCCAGTTGGGGGAGACAGCCAAGGTAGATTGAATAGTATTAATATCATCATTTTCATTGCAATTATTATTACTGTAATTACTATTATCTCCACCTCAAAGACGAAGCAGTGGAGGTAAACCAACTATGACTGCAGGGCCTCACAGCTGAAGACTCTTGCCCACTTACTTTGTGGATGACCCAAACAATGTGTGGGGGGGAATTGTAGCAGCCCTTTATTCCTAAGGAGCTAAGTGGAGTAATCGATGTCGTTAGCAGGTGCAGCACTTGGGGTAGGGGGAAGTTTAGTTTTTATTACAATTATGTTGAACTTTCTCTAAGTAATGTATTTCTTTTCTCCTCACAAATATTTCGATATGGATGCAAAGTACACAAGAGGTTAGAAAAAAGTAATATGCAAAGTATTTACACCTTTAAATAAGGCTCCTCACCTTGCGCGAATTCGTATTTACGTGGCTAGTGCTGAAACAATAGTTCATGTAAGATACGGGAACACTGTGTTTACAGCTTCATTCTCCATGCTAGATATATGCACAAGAAGCAAAAAATGCATGAGAAGCAGAGTAACATCACAAAAACTTCATTTGCAGTCGTAATCCATAAAATATTTAAAAGCAAGGTAGTAACATGAATGAAAACAGCTATGTAAGAAAGGAATATATGCTTTACGTTCGTTGATAATGTAAAAGTATAAGAAAGCTCGGATATATAAATACAGTCTACATAATACTTTTGGTTATACAGTACACAAAATGAACAGCATAATTCCTTAATAGTTACAGTCATTGGTCTTAGCTCTATATTGCTTACTTCTCTACATTAACAAACCTATTTACCTTCTCTGAATTAACAAGGCAGTATTATATATGGACAGCACTATGTGCACACATCTCTCATCCTCATCCTAAATCACCCTATCCCAACGCCAAACACTAGCACACACTTCTCACACGCTCTAATCGATAAGTAGATAAACAGCTACGGTGACATAACACATCCTTTCCTTATGCCATCCATTACCATAGCCTATCCCTATATTAGTTTTATTTGCCTTATGCCATCCATTACATCAGTTACCCCTACATAAGTTTATTATCCTTCTGAAGTTCCCTTTTCATGCTATAACCCAACTATATGTACTGAACTTGTAAATAAATCAAAATGGCATCTTTGTTAAAGAGTGCACTCCTGCAAAGTATTTTTTTTACCTTATGATAAAGGGGACAAATTTTTGAAGCAATTTGAAAAAAAAAGCTTACCCAATACTTTTGCAACATGATGCATTTTAAGCTCATTCTCAAAGTATATAAAAAGTATGAAAACGCATAAGACCTCAAAGGATGCGTTAGTGATTCACTAATAACTGCGTAATGACTATCTCCACAAAGCAAATATCAAAATAAAAAGCATTTCTTAATATGCAATGCATATGACATAATATATGGTCATTCAAGAAAATTATAAATTAAGCAAAAGTTTGAAAGAATACATTTTCCATTGCGAATAAGAAAGAGTGCAACTCACTTTCCAAAGACCTGCCATGATAGAGGGGATATTAATATTAATACTTCACCCATCCTTTAAATGTTTCTTCATTCTCTGCCCTGGTAAGTTACTGATCTATTGTCAAGAACTATAATATTTTTGGACACAGAAAGTCACAGATCTTTATCTGTGATATCGATATCAGTATATCTTATAATATTGAAGCCATAATAAAGATCATCGCTATGGAAATGAACAAATTGCAGGGATAAAAATAAATTGCAAATCTTTATTACACCGAGGATATGCCAGATTCAACTGGCTAACAAGAATAAGTCTACTCAGTTTCAATTATACTAGTTTGAGTAATGTCAGAACTATTTGTAAAATGATACTGAAGAGGAAAAAGGAGTAAAAACGATACATTTTTTAATCAATAATATACATGCATTACATAATTTAATATGTTCCTTTGTGGCTATACACATTTATTACTTCATGTCCTTCATGTATTCTGAACCTCGGTACCTCAGTTTGGGCAAGACAGAAAAGCTGGTACATCTTATTATTTGAAGAAAAGAAAATTATATATATATATATATATATATATATATATATATATATATATATATATATATATATATATATATATATATATATATATATATATATATATATATATATATATATATATATATATATATATATATATATATATATATATATATATTATATATATATATAAAATGCAAGCAAAAATTTATAAAGACAAACGACACAATATGTGCATACACTATTGTAAAAAGGCCGAGGTAAGTAACAGATAAAGCAATTTAAAAAAACGAAAATTATAGAAAAAATATATATATTTAAGAGATTGCTTACCAGCTTCTCTGATACCCAAAGAGACAACATCAAGACATAAACCGGCCATCATGATTGGCTTACGTGCCAGATTCCCACCCACCTGGCCCGGCTGTCAGTTGGCTGGTTCATAACCCTGGTCTTGACAACGTCCAAAGGCGTGCCCAGGGATGCTCCTATCAGTCCTGAGCACGCACTGGAAGAATAACACTATTCCACAACGTTCATGATTTTAAAATTAAAAATACATATAAAGCTAATATTACTAACTCCTGTGGTGGGCAAGAAAGAATTCCATATGTGTCAAAGGAGGAGACTAAAGGGACATCTAAGGTGATCGGGTAAAAAATTCCATATACATAGTCTCTGCATGCAATATGAACCTATTAAGAGGAATTGGGGAGGAAAAGGGTGGCAATCCCTTATTCACACAATATTCTTGAGCTGATACAAGAGAAATGGAAACTAGATATGAGGAAGCTCTACCACATCCCCGTTTCTGGTATTGGTAGGGTTTTGCCTACCTTGCTGACTTCAGTGGGATATGGCATCATGTAAAAAAAAAAAAAAAATAGTTACATGGTGTGCTGCAATGCAAGCTAAACTGAATATGAGGCTACCTTGGTTTACAATATTTCTCTTGAGTATGTTATGAGGTGAACAGGGGATAGTAGCAGTTGTCATTTCTTAAATCCTGCAGACTGATTAGATTAAATTAGTATGCCCTAGGACAGGGTGCTCCAGCCTTTTCCAAACTAAGGGCCACATTATATGAAATCTTTTGATAACAGTGGCCACAAAAGCAACCGAATGCTCAAAATATAATTTCTTGTGCAATATCTTAAAAAAAACAAAAAACACATAATTAGGTACACGTTCAAAGGCCACAAAAAATTACCCCGTGGGCCACATTTGGCCAGTAGGCCTGGGGCTGGATCACCCTGCATTAGGAAATGGAACACCTTGACATCAACTGCATGAGCTCAGACAAAAATAAGCAAACACATCAGCCCTGCAGCTTAAGCCAAAACAGAAAATAAAATAAGGTATTAAATACAGAGAATGTGATAATTCATATCATCGTAATGAAACACATCAAATATTATATCACGATATATGAGTGATTTCCCATATAGAGTGCATATGTATAAGGAGTGAGACTAATATAACAAGAAGCTTCTTGCCTACTTTGGGCCCCACTGGCTCAATAGCTTCTTTAAATAGGTCAAAACAAACATACAAGTCAAATGAAAAACTCCAATGTATAGTAGTCCTGTTGCTCAAGAGCCTGCTTATACAACAGGGCCTAAAAGTACGATAAACAAAAATACGATAAACAGAGTTAAGTTTATCTTTGAGTGGACAGGGAATCATCAGTGTTTTGGCAAGGGAGGAAAAGAAAATCTTATGAAGGATGGATGTGAGTTGTCTTCAGTTCGGTTGGGAGCCAACATTTCAGTCAATGAAGAAAAAATAATATGATGAACATATTTGAGTCAAAAACATCTTCTGATGGATAGGAACCATCACTGCTTAGGCCTGGAGAGAAAAAAGCAAAAGACTAGATATACAAGTCAAAAACTTCTTCTGATGGACTAAAAACAAGAGGTGCTTAAGCCACTGAAGAAAACAGAAAAAATTATGGATTTGCAAGTCGAAAACCTCTCCAGACGTGCAAGGAAACAAGTGCTTTGGACAGAAATAAGAGAAATTTAGATGAATACACTATGAATCAAGCACTTTTTTAGATGGGCCAGGAATCATCACAGAGAAATCAGAAACAAGACATTTACAAAATATCAATTTTATTTAACATTTCAGGTGAGGTAGATAGAAGACCTACTAGCATTCCCTATGTATTGTAAGAGTAAACTAAAAGGAACAGGGTAGCTAAGGGAAGACAATCTCTATCTCCCTGACATTATCTTCTTATCAACATGACAGCTGATAGGTGTAAGGTTAGGCACAGTATCATGAAGTGTTGCTACTTCCTTTTTCTGTCAAGTTGTTGCCAGCCTGTTGGGTTCAGCAGGTAAGGATGTCGAGTTAAAAATATTAACGAGTTGCAAATAGAATTCTTGGCCATAGTAAAGAACATAAATATTTCTAAATTGTGGAATACTGATATTTAATGGGATGTGAAGACTGACTCCTTTATAAAGGAACGAGAAAACAACAAAAAAATGTCTGGGGAATCCACAAACATATCAACAGTTTATATTTTATTACATCATATAATATTAAAAGGGTAAACTCAAATCTTAAACCACATACTGCCTTGTAGGTTGTGCCTTGTCAGAGAAAGTTAAGAGAATGAAAACAAACAAAAATCACCTAACAGCCAAGAAATTCAGCGAAACCTAACCCACAGACTGTAAGACAAGACATGAATAGAAATGAATATATGACTTACAATAAGAAGCCAATAACTTAACATATTAATTGCTCTCATTTTTTGAAAAAAAGAATAGAAATATATAGAAGGAAAAAGTCTGAGGATTCATAATCACCACAAAAGCATACATATTATAAAATCTGAAATAAATTTAATAGAAACATTTTACATATTAGACAGACTGACGAAGTCTAAATGATTGTTATTCATTTTAAGAAACTATATATTATGCAAACGTTTGAAAGACTAGAAAAAAAGTAAATTAAAACTTCCCTACGTACCTGCATAATGCGTGCGTCCAGTAGGTATCTGTGAAATGCCAATTATTTACAAAAAATCTCTTGACAGAGTCGTATGTGGTCAGGTCCCCCAAATTGACAAGTGCAGAACGATAAACATTTGGCATGCATCCTTTCCATAAACCTCGTACACCTCCAGCACCATAGATTTTAAGAAAGGCTTCACCAGCAGAGTGAATTCTTGAAATATAAACAAATTAATATAAGCTTTATTTACTTATAGTATGCAGTATCCTGCTCAGTCAGCAGGGTGGCAACATAGGAAAAAAAAAAAAATGAAAAAACAACACTCATATGCTCTGCGAGTAATAAGAACTTATAACAAGAGACAAGGATATGAGAGGCCGAGCATCCTCGTGTTCCTGATTTTTTATTTCACTACAAAACTGCAGGGAGAAAGAAGCAAGTATGGGCAGGATATTTCCTTCTTCTATCAAAGTAGCTTGTGTCTTTTTTCAAACACGATATAATATCCCATTAAAATCAACAGGATTATCACAACTGAATGAACAAGGGAGTCAAGCAGTCATACACTAAGTATCTGCATCCCTTCTATCAGTTGCTTTATGGAAGGGATATTAGGAATAGTTCCCATCCCTTTTGGTATATTTTTATGACACAGGAATATGGGTGCTGAACTTTAATGATACCTTCACCATGAGTATTTATTTACAGAGAAACAATAAAAATGATATATATACTTTTACCAGAATAGATGAAAGACCCAAAGAAAAATACTCAAGTTATTGAGGCACAGACATATTACCAGCTTCTGCAAAGCTTCACATACCTTGGTGGTTTTCCTTCAAGCCGCCGTCGCCCCTCCATCTGCATCTGAACTTTTACTAGATCAGCTGGTGATGCAAGAAACTGAGCAATACCACCAACCAATATACCACCCACTATGGCTTGCCTATAAGAAAAAGTATTGCAATTATATACTGCATATATATCTTTTGTTTCCACAATGATTGAGTATTATATTAAAGGAGTTACATAACCACAATTGAAAAAAAAAGGATTCACTCTTCAGCCTAACAGCCAACTGCCTGATAAATAATTACCAACACCTACCTTTGTATAAGCAGACTTAAAAATTTTGATTCAATAAAGCTTTTCATTTGTTCATCTAATTTTACTAATATTGTTCTTCACAAACAGAAAGAGCCGCATAAGGGCTATTTCTGCCCATATTATAGCTCAGACTCTTGAAGATGCTGTTCCAAATAGCTAATAATGTACTCACTAATCCTATTGAGCTGAAAAGAACTAGCAAGAAAGGGTAGTAAAGTATTTTTGGTACAGGAAGATTTTCAATTTAAACAGAAAGCTACAAAGAGGGAGTTTTTATCTTAATTAAAACAAACTCCTAACAATCAGCTGAGTTATATGAGGCTACTGCATGAATCTCACCATGACCAAGTTGTTCTGGTGAAGGAAAACTGTGCAACTACTTTAAAAACTTGAATTAGGGATCTTTTGAGTGGGAGGTTGGTGTATAGCCATTGCTGTTGAGTGGTGTGGCATCAAGTTTAAACTAGTAATTGAAAAAGAAATGGATATCATGATATCCTATGCTCAATAAAAACATATAATAAAAAGAAAGATTTGAAAAACTGAAAGAACCTTTTATTCCTCAAAAGCTGGAAAACATTGCCAATTACTTTTGTGGAGAAAGTTGAAAAGTTTTTTCAAACTTGATACCATATACTACTGAAATCACCAAGGTGGGCAAAACTGAACAAGAAGGAGACAACAGGATTTCCTCATGTCTGGAGTATCCCTACCCTTCTTTCAGCTGTACTGTAACAATATAAAATATTCTGGGAAGAAAGGACTGCCAGCTCCTTGATTCCTTATCCCATTTATTTAGGGCTTCCAGCACACATGGAAGGGTGAAATTCCTCCTAGGGATCTCCCTCTTAGATACCTTTTACTATATTTTTCAAAATTGTAGGGTGGAGGGAGTGGGGGGACCGTACTTTATTGATTAATAAAGAGAAACCCGGGCATCTCTTCAACTGAGATGTAGCATACCAGACAGGCCTCGTACCATCTGCTCGTGTTGTGAAAAGGTGGTCACGAACTTTCTCATATAATACCATCCTTGTCCCTGAATAAATCAAGTGCCTGCAAAGATAATATTAATAATAATAATGATAAAAAATAAAATTAACATACATCACTATTCTGTCATAAGAACAAAGAGGCATTCAGAAATAATGAGTTTATCTTCTTGTATACACGGATCAGAACAAAAGAGGAGAGGCCGCAGAGCTGCATTATATGTCTTTTTTGTCAATGCCTCTTCAATCAGCTCTGTTTATGGTAAGAAAATATGAATGCAAAAAAAGCATTAAGATGTCCGTTAAAGGCCTTTGAAGAAAAGTTTCAAAGGTTAAGTTTATAGACCTACCAGAAGAAGATACTAAAAGAGAGGAGACTCTAATAAGGCAAATTTTCAAAGACCTTCGAATGTTTTCATGGAGGATGTTATATTTATTGGTCTGTCAAGGGGATGATACCAACAGGACAGAAATCCTTAAAGCGACATTTTTGAGGGAGTTAAGGTTAACAATCAAAGGAAAATATTAAAAGTATGAGGGGTCATTATGGCTACCTTACTTTCAGAAACCATTGCTAGGGTAGCAACATACTTGATTGACTGGAAGTCTAGGAAATAATACTTCATAATTGGAGAAGAAAGCTTAAGGGAGATGATGCATTTTGTTGATTTCCATTTAAATGGTTCAATATGAAGTTCAACCACTACACGGAATTAAACATTATATACAATGATACATAGTATAGTCTCATCTCCATTACATGGCTTAGTGATATAATCATTATAAATTAGAGTAAGAAATTTTATCCCTTCCCTTCCCAAAATCACAGCATCAACAATACTGCAAAATTAAGCCAGAGAGGATATCCATATAATTTTGTGAGTCATTAATTTATCAATCAAAACAGATAAGTGCAGTTACTTGCACTTATAATTATACTTCAGTCTAACTGACAATTCAACGAGAATTCTTGTTTTTGCTATACAGCATGAAATACAGTAAATTATTCTTCATTTTTCTCTTTCTACCCATTTCTATATAAGCACTGAGTTCTAAGTATTTATTACTATAGTAGGGATTCCATAGGTTTATTTAAGTCCTACAGATTTCTCTATACTGCATATCTGTAACAACTTCTAAACCTCTTGATTGCAGAGAAAAAGGGTTTTCTGCCATGTACTGATCTGAATTTTTCCTTACATACCTGTACACAGCTGGTGTTATGCCTTGCCACAATTTTAAAAATCCTTCTTCCTGTATAATACCAACACCAGTTCCGGCTAGTCCTCTGTATGGTCTCTGAAAGTATAAAAAAAATCATATTAAACAAAAGCAGGTATAAATTATTAAATGCCTAAACCAATGTGGTTCTTTAAGAACATGCATTTTTGGTTGAGTACCAAAAGAAACAGTTATTGGTTTTTCAATTGCTAAAGATTAAAATTATGCAAACAGGAGGTGGAAGTCCTTTTCTTGCGAAAACCTTTTGTTTTGGCAAGTGTGACTGTTACCCTGAGTGAATGCCCTTTCTAACCTTAGACTATGGTGGGCCTCAAACCCAAGACCTGACGAAGCAGAGATGCGAGCATTACCGCTCATCCACGGAGGCCACTACCAGAAAAAACAGTAATGAAGGGTAATATTTTTCTAAACTTTCAATTTTATAGGCTTTTCATTCTGGGGGTTTCCCAAACAGCCTATAACCAATACTGATTTGCACTCAGGCTAATATAGATAAAAATATGGAGAGCTGTTTATTACTGGTGGCTAGCATAGAAATATTTTGCTCTAGTAGTTCAATGTCATAGGAGATGTTTAGAGGAGTTTCCTAGGTGCGGGGGGAGAAAGAATTTCTGTGCATGTTATAAAAAGTGCCTAAAAATTAAAGAAGAGCAGCCTCCCTTCCCAACATATTTTTGGCCATAGAACAAACTGATGGAAAAGCTGAAAGAAGCAGATTATGTTAATGACCAGCATGCCTCGGTTTTTCTACAGTTATATGTCGGCTCTGAAGGTTTCAGGGGTATATAGCAGTGTGCATAAGAAGTGAAAAAGAAAAAAAACATTCCATAAGGTTTATTATATTCATAGCAACACTCGACAATAAGCATTTCAACTTACAAGAGAAGCTCCATTAAGTCCTTTCTCTCCTTGAATTTGCAGGCGTGTTTTGGCCAGATCCAATGGGTAAGTAACTGAAATGAAACAATACACAGCATATGATCAATGGGAGAAGTCAGGAATATACGAACTTAGATAATAAAAAATATACCGATGATAGGCGAGAAAGAATGCCTAACTCTCATTCTCTGAAGGTCTTAAGAGCAAACAATATGGGAAAGGGGATGGAACGGCTGGCAATCCCATCCTCAAGAAATTTTTTCACTTCTATGAACAGCTGTGGTCAAAATATGGGTCAATACACCCCTTAAAAATGTGTTACGCTTTCGGTAGTTTATTTATAGATAACATTGAGTCAAGAGTGTTGTCAGATTATTTCTCCCTGTCTTTCATATCAGTAACGAAATATCATGGCACTGATTTTTCCATTATTTGTTAAAACAACTTTAATTGTTTCAGCCATTTTAGGAAAGAAAATGGAAAATGGTGTAACTAGTAACAAATAATTAATATCAATTAATAACTTCTCCCCAAACTGTTTTCCTTTTTTGATGTCGGCTACCCCCCAATTAAAGGGGGAAACAGCCAAGGTATATGTAGGTAAGAACACAAATTTCAAAACAATATACAGTATTACCAAAATATGAACCTTACCTTTGCTCTAGTTAATATCAAGAGCTAGACCATCTAAACTTACCCATTTCAGCAGTGGTAGCAGCACAACATGAAAGAATATATTTAAACCAGGCTGCATCTGCAAAGTGTTGTTTTGGAGGTGGAAGAACCCCCCTCTGAGCAACTACCATCCTGAAAATACGTGTTTATTCATATTAAAATGCAGTTTGTTTGGTGATGTGTTTGCAGTTCATATCACACCAAACACACCTCTTAAATGCTTACTTCTAAAAACTGTGTTAAAGATAAGGCATAAATCCTAATAAATTCTATTTCACTCACAGAATCTTTTGAGAAAATTTATTGACACAGTCTCTCTTTATAACCTAAAAACAATATTAATGGTACGGATAAATACATACATACATATACAATAGTCGCTATCACCTTTGTAGGGGGGTGACTTGAGTTTAAGAAATACATTCGCATAATGCAAGTTCACCCCTGATCACTCCTATTAGCTCCTTAGGGATAACGGGTTACTACATTTCCCCAACCACACTGCTTGGGTCTCGCAATGGGTAAATGGGAAAGAATTTTCTGTCATAACGACTTGAAAGAGATACCCCTAGTGGAGGGGGAAAATATACCTTATATGTCAGTTTAGAAAGCACAATGAAGATCAAGTTTACTGTGTTAACAATTTTGGCATAAAAGCATCTAACGATGGAGGTGCATGGATTTGGTATAGCCTATATAGAAAAGTCTGTTAAGAAGGAGTTCAATGCTCATGTGCCTTTATCAAATTAAGCTATGTACCATCCTCCCAACTCCTGGTAAAAGGCAATTTGATCTCTGGTGAAAGAGCAATCACTATAAGAATAATATCATACAGCAAAGGAAAACGTTTTGTTACAAAACTGCACCAAGAAAACAAAATTATAGAGCATAATAAACCATGAGCCATGATTCACACATTTACACTCACTATGCATGACCTTGAACAAAACATATCTAAAAATCTGCATATTCTTACTGACCAGTTAGAACAGCTAATATTTTCAAATAACTGTGTAAATATAAGCACAAAATTAAATATCTTCTTAAGATCCTTGACCAAATATCCAAACTAAGATCAGTCTAGAATACATGCGTACAAAAGAGTAAAGCAGATACACTTTAAATAAGCAAAATAAAAGCAAGATGAGAGTTAAAATTGAAAGGATTATAGAGAGTAACAAATCCCATGTCAGTGTGATATGCTTAAACAAGAAAAACAATGATAAGAACTATGCTCTTTTAAGATCTTGTAATTAGGCAGCTCAGAAAGTTATTATTCTTCATCTAATACCAGAATACATAACTTAAAATAAAACTCTCCAGAGGGGAGAAATCACTCAATTGCTAAAGATTAAAATTATGCAAACAGCAGTTGGCACACTTTCATAACATTGTATTAAGTGAAATAGTTGTAGAGAAATATTCAAAAGCTTACTAGGATAAAAAAACAGGATTATGAAAGAAAAATATTTTGAATTATGTCCTTTCACCCCACATCTATAACTTTTACAGAGTCGAAACATGGCAAAAGCAATAAAAACAACTAACTACACAAGATCAGCTGAATGGTGTATCCCTGATCGAGATCGTCTTACTAAATAAAAAAACAAACAAATTAGAAGAGTCTCCAATGGTACAAAAGTAATAGTGCACATTAGGTAGAGAATGTAAGATGAACAAGCAATCTCACACTCCCTTACAAAAAAAAAATTATTAACGGATTTAACAGAACATGTCCATTAGTAAATCATAGCTATCAACAAGCTGGCTCTTAACAGCAAAGACTAAAATAGACCCAAGTCTGTCAACAACACATCTGGAGAATCAAAACAGCCATCTGCTGTAAGCAGCTCAAAAAGAAATACGGTATCATCAACTCCAATATGAGAAATAGTAAATCTCATAAATTTAATAGCAACTCCGAAGTTCAGAGAAATCCTTTTGAAAAAGGATAAAAAGGGCATTAATTCAAGGTATCACTCACTAATGCCATATACAAGTCTCATAACAAAAGTTAAATGAAAGGAAATTATAAAAACACATGACAAGAATAAAACGTACCCTAAGAATTTTAATTTGAGACCAGAGAAATACCTTCAAGAGAAGAAAAGTACAGTGATGCATATAACCCATCACTTCTCCTACCTAAACTATGCCCCATCATTTAAGCAAAAGGCGAGAATAAGCTGTACTAGCTGTGGACCTAAGAAAGGGAGGAATGTATTACCATTGACTCAAGATTTAAACTTTCCTTATTCTCATTTCTCTCTAGTCTTTAAATAGGTAGCATATGCCAGGATTTCGAAGCCCCTGCTAAATAAAGCCTTTGTCATTCTATCCTTCCAACTCTCTTTAACCTACATACATCCCTAACTTTCCAGATTATCAAGACCCCTTCAAAACAGTCTCATCCCCTGTAACCATTCATTTCTTTTCAACCCTTGTACAATGCTTGCCTTCCTGATTGTCTGTGCCCTTCTAAAACAAACCCTCATTTGTCTATCCCTCCAAATTTCTTTAACCATAAATACCTCTTGTCTTCTTGAATGTAAAAGCGTTCATAAAAAAAATGGGTCGCTCCTATCCCTGCATCTCTTTATGACCTAACTCTCTATTAAAAGTGTTAAACTTTCCTTCAACATTCTTCACATTACAAAAGTGCAACACATAACATACATTATTGTTAGAGAAGTAAATAATAGAGTATATTTTTGAAGCATACTCACCGGTTACTGTTCATCTTTGTAGCTGGAACGAGAGAGAAGAACAATTATTATTATGATATTCTAACATAAACATTAATATAATGATTTCGATGTACTGTACTGTACTTTGGAGAAAGCTAAGATCTATAAAGCAGGAAGGATTCAATCATAAAATGATACCAGAACGGTTCAATACCACGGATCAGGATTATCTCATTATAACATTCAACTACTAATCTTTACTGAACACTAAAATACATACACAGACAGACAATCTATACTATCAAAAATCAACTAAGTTGCAAATAAAACAAAATAATGCAGAGCATACATCTGAGAATGCTCCATTTACATCAGGGTATTCCGTACCTTTCTAAATGACTCCTTTTCTAAAGATCTCTGTAAAAATGAAATAATATAACATAATAATAATAATAATAATAGCACTGGAAACAGGCCTTTCATTGCTATCCAAGACCAAACTTTCAGGTATGAGCCAAGGTATATATATTATTGAAAAGTGACATATTGCATCTTAAAACAGCCTCCTCTACAGACACTCCCTAAACCCTTGAATAAGAAATAAACCACGAGATAGAAACTGTTGATCAAGTGTGCAGGGAACACTCTAAAACTATGAAATAATGACTATAATATGTTCAATAGTAATAAAGTACAATATTCAACCATGAACAAGAAACTTTTGCAAGATAGAATTCAAGCATTATTTCTTGGATGTTTTGTATTTTAAATCTAAATACAAGATATTGCCACCTATACTTGTCATTACTTGGCTAGTACAGTGGTAACGTGCTGGCCTCGCATTCGCGAGGTCAACAGATCGGTTCCCGTTCAGGACCGAGAGTTTAAGCAGTTTACTGGGAAGGTTAATGCTGTGGCTGGACACCACAGTGGGGGGATGGGACGTGCACCGGCTGACGACCGCCAGAGCAGGGGCAATGCCTCTGATAGGAGGGCTAAAACCGCAAACTTTAAATTTAACTTTTAATGCAGAACACTTTTCCGTTATATCATATCATATTACTTCAATACTGTGTTTAGAAATATGCAGTATGTCCAACTCTGTCTAAAAGATATGGCTTACCTCTGCAGAGAATTCCAACTTTGTTATTGTAGCTTTCCCTTCACCTGATACCACACTGTCTCAACAAAAAAGTCAAAGGTCTCTACAAGAATTATACTATGCCTTCTCAGAAGTTACCATTACTTAATTAACTGCACTAGTGTGTGAAATTGGTTTTGGAGATGATAGCAATGTTTCTCCAATGTTTTACATGATCAGAATGCTGAATTCTCTCCAGTATCTTGAACTTATTTAAGATTTTAGGAATCTTGGCAATATTATATATATTCTCAATGTTTATAGGAGGATATATGTACAGCTGCCATTACTTTACACACTTAAATATCATCCAATCCTTTATTTACCTTCATTCTATTAACGTAGGGATTTTATAAATTGAACCTGGTCCCCGCTCTCTAATAGGAAATGGAATAATACCCTTCAGTTCTTTACAGCTCACTCTAACTCAAAGCCTTGTATATTGATAAAGCTCTCTAACCTCGAATTCGTCTCTTATTAGCACTGGAAGTACTTGGAATATTGTTTAGCTATTGTCAAAAAGTTTTTCTACAACCCCTCTAACTCTCTTATAAACACTTGATTACCTGTATCTTGCTGCTTCATACTACTGAAACAATACAAGGGGAGTTAAAAATGATTTCTGATCACATTTATCTTAATCCTTGATCTGGCATAAAGACAATTTGTTTCTTTATTTATAAGGTAAGTAAAATCATGTACGTAGATCACACACTAAAGACAAATCATATTTGTAGATCACACATTAAAATAATATCCAAGCCAATTACAGCATAGGTTGTACTACATCCATTCGTTAAATATATTTCATATGTTTGCTGTGAGGAAGTGAACCACCACAGTGTAACTGGTAGAATGCTCGAATAAGGATGGGATGGACCAGGTTCAAGGCCACGGTGGGACAATAGGAAGGGCATACAGCCCTAATTTCCCAACTTCAAGCCATATATGTTATATATATTTAACTTCTATCTTTACTAGATTTGGAATGGTAAATTCAGTCATTAGTGTGTGAGTGGAAAATAATATTAATGTGACTTCGCTATATTATTTACTCAGCTTCTGTATTTTATATGCAGCTTACTGGAAATTGTGAAAAAACAAAAAGATGGTAATACACAAGGCATAAACAGAAAATAAAGATATTTACATATTTGGACTGATAATTATGAAGCATTATAAGTCAATGGTTTGTATAGTACAAGGCTCTTTAGAAGCATGAAACATATGTATAACTTTTTTCCATTTTATCAAATTTGTAGTGGTCTCTTTTATATTACTGTATCTCAATATTTGGGAAAGGAGAGCATATTCAGTAGGGAATTTTAAACATGAACAGCTAAGTAAGTCAACAGATCACTGATACTCTAGCAAAAAGTGGTCATTATTTCAAGATGAAAAATATGAGGAAAACTGTACAGGAACAGGTCTGATTCACATCATATGTACACCAAATGACAGACACCCAACACGCTAAAGCTACCTATTTAACCCTGTTATGTACTGTATTCTCAATATTACCAATAAAAGTATAATTGCATGCTATGTATTCAGCATTTCCTGAACTAGGCTAAATTCCTGACTTAGCATCCCAAATTAAATTTCACCAGTTATTGGAATATATAGCAGGTATATTCTGCACAGACAATATGGTAAAAGTTTTCTATAAATTGAGGTATGACACACAAATGTGATATTGATTTACATACTAAAAAATAAGATTACCTAGACAATCGTATCCTTTTTTTTTAAAAAGCATTTCGAGTGGCGAGGTTGCCATACACTAAGTATTAAGTTACTAATGTATGTCTTTTGAATATACAGCTGATATATGCATGACTTAAGTATAAAAAACTACAAGAATTCTTATACTTTTATAATAGTTTCTCAAGAAATGTAAATCTTTTATAGAGAAATTTTGAGCAGTTTTAGGTATATCACACAGTAATGTGATATACCTAAAACTGCCCACTTATATAAATTAGCTGTATTGATCTGTTTGTTGGGTGCCACTGGAGTCTATTTCATACTTCTTAAAATGTATTTTAGGTTTCAGTGTAGGTTAGAATAGGTTTTATTTATTTTCATTTACTTAATTTTCATACCGTATTAATTACTGTATGTAGTCACCGTGGCAAAGTGATAGCGTCTGCGACTTTGAGGAAATAGGTCGAGGATTCGCACCCCGCCACTGTCTGAGGTTTGCAAGGGCATGCAAGTGTGATGATTACATCTGCCAAAACAAGTCCTTCGCAAGATGGCAATCGTCCTAGCCCTTGGTAGAAAAGGGAGTCTGTGACGTAAAACCGAATCATTAATTACTTGTAGTGACTTAATTAAAGTTAGTTTTTGGGTGAGGTTAGGAATTTAATCTTTTTCTATTTCTTTTATTTACTCAATTTTTACATGGATTTTCTATAATGATGTGCTGTTATTGTGCTTTTCTAATTATCTGCTTGGGTAGACTCCACACTCCAAGAGTAGTTTGTTGGCAGGATTAAGACTCCAACAGCACCATTTTCTGTTAGGTATATATAATTAGTATTGATTTTAATATACATGGAACCTCAGACACAAACAGCAATGGAAAAAACCGTAACCATATTTATTTCTGAATTGCAGCTAAAAATTAAAGACTAGGAGCAATTATTGTCACATACCATTTATGGCTTAAACAGTCCATACCTTCCAGTATATCATATATCTGACAAATTTAAATAAGCGAACAAAAATCCTTTATTTTTCTTAGGAAAAATAAAAAAATTCTGAAATCTCTATAAACATTTTGGGCTAGCCTGTGCTGAGCATTTTTTTTTTACATTAAGCCAAAAGTCCTGGACCAATGTAAACTAAATATATGATTACAATTATATTGCTTATCAGAGGTAAATATAGACTGAATATATTAACCATTACAAAAATGCAACAACAATTCAACTAAATAAATCATATATAAGATCCAGGTTTTCTTCAATCTTACTGGCTATAATTACTATGAAGAACTACATCCATCAACCACAATATAAATTAATAATGCTTTATATTTAGCATCTCATGTACCAAATAAGTGATCAGAGTAGCCAATGTGAGCAAAATATTAAGCAGACTAGGAAACGGGGAGTTACGAGAATATAGGATTCTTTCATAAGTGCACAATTAGATAACAATAATATGGTAATTATAAATACCACACAATTCATAATCACCTCATAAAAGGTTTTGGAATGTCTAGGCATTAAAACTTTTTCATCGGTTTTGCTTGGTATTACTACATTATTACATAGCATAGGTTTGGTCAAGTTGCAGGAGGTTATTATAGAGGTTTTTTAATGGTTTATTTTTGTCTTATTACAAAATATCTCAAAACTTCGGTTTACAAAATGGTGTAATACAATGCATCACACCTAAAAGTTATCAGGAGTATCAGAACATGATTTTGTCAGAAATCTGTGATAACGGCAGTAGAGTGGAAAAAAAAAAGATATCTTAACCTTGTTTCCCAAAATAGATTTGTCTCTGAGGTGACCCCCATGTGGCATGACCCTCACCATTATCAGGTTCCCTGTTCCCTTGAGATATATATATATATATATATATATATATATATATATATATATATATATATATATATATATATATATATAATGGTAAATTTTTTGAATAGGGGATAATAATGAAAAACGTAAAAAAAAAAAAACCATTTCTGGTGGTTTCTAACCTTATCTAACCTAACCTAACTTCACCTAGGGGAATGCGTCCTCCTTAACCGAGGGCTTCATATTCCATTAATCTTCTTTTCTAAAGTAATACCATATATATATATATATATATATATATATATATATATATATATATATATATATATATATATATATATATATATATATATATATATATATATATATATATATATATATATATATATATATATATATATATTAGTAACATAACCGGTGATATTTTTATAGAGTACTTTAGAGTTCTGACATGCTATAAGACAGTTTGCTAGATCTTCAAGGTTTGTGTTCAAATCAAACGAAATCTAGGTAACTAAAATCAGGGATTTTCTAGTAAAAGATTACTTTCACGACAGCAACGATGTTGAAAATTTATTAAAACAACTAACAAAGCCGTATATTCCATGATTGAGTAGTTTTTTCACAAAGAATAAACCTAAATGGCTAAGCCAAACCAAATATCAAAATAAATTTCATGAAATTTTTTTTCCCAATTGGGGTGTGTGAAAGTATACATTTACCGAAAATTTTGACTAGGTTAATTAATAAAATTATTGCAGCTTTCTCGCTTATGATGCTCAGGTGTATAAACTTCTACTACAATACCTTTGGAATTTTGATGTAAGTTACAAAGTGGTGAGACAAAGGGACAAAATCGTCTGCTGTGACCTTACCTTGGGTGCAGTAAGTGGTGGTTGCTTTGTCCTTAATGTCAGAAGAACAAACACTTTAATAAGTGGACTAAGGCTGGGATGAAAGATGCAAAATGGATCAAGACCTTCGTCTGCCCGTATCCTACCGCACCCCAGTTCTCATGAGAACAAGACTCACCATAAATACCCATAGAAACCACGAAACCAAGTCCCAAAATGACGAAGACAAAACCACACAAACACGAATACAAAACAGGTGAGGTCAGTGGTCATGTAAAATTAAGGGTGTGAGCTTGTAGTCTGACGATACATGAGCACACTAGGGTACATTCTCACAAAACAACCACTATGAAGCTACTACTACGACTTTCACGAGAGCCTCATTCTTTTAATGCTCTAATAATCACTTCGTTAATGCATGTAAATGATTTATCATTATATTTAGGTTAATTAGGTTAGTCTCTTCTCGCGTGCAATGATTTTACCTCTAAACCCGGTCTTATTCACGCGTTTGAAGCTTCTTAAAATAATCGGTTTTTTCTCTTTCAAGCGATGGAATTGTCTCTCTTTCTCTCTCCCGAGGCCCCGTTCCTCACACCTCTCAGCTGATTTCTGGCAAAATGAGATGGTAAAACGAGTTTAAGAAAATACCCAATTTCTTCCATGTGATAGTTTGCAGATGGTAGCGCCACTAGCGGTCGAGAGGTTTAGTTTTATTAAAAACTGAATTCATTGCGATTAAGTCATCTTGCACAGGAGTTAATATTTATAAACATATTTTATTGAGTCTAACATCAGATACAAACAATCATTTTTGCATACAAAATTTTCCTTTCGCTTGAATAACAAACAAAAAATATAATCTTGAACAAAGCACGGAGACATAAATGCTGTGAGACTAATTGCAATTATGAGTAATACTATTAAAAAACTACTCAATTCTCTCTCTCTTTCACTAAGATGACCTCATGAAAAAGTTGGGGCCACCAAAGGCCTCCATACTCATTTGTACAATCATTATACCTGCTGAGTCAACAGGGGCTAGGAGTGAATGACGCCACTGTTGCCACCACTTCCTGGACGTGCTTAGGTAAAAATACAACTCTTTCACCAGAGAAAGAGGTGGGGTTGAATTAACGTCCTTGGAAATGACTAATTTGTATTAATTCTGCACACCGAGCAAGATAGCTGCTGTTGCTATGGTCATCATCATCATCATCATCATCATAATAATAATAATGATAATAATAATAATAATAATAATAATAATAATAATAATAATAATAATAATAATAATAATAATAGTAATAATAATAATAATAATATTATTATTATTATTATTATTATTATTATTATTATTATTATTATTATTATTATTATTATTATTATTATTATTATTATTATTATTTGGCATACATAATCTCAAGTTACCATTGTTATTAACTTGCTTAAGTTTTGTGCCCCAGGAAGACAGGTGAATGAGATTGACGTCACGAAAAAGGGCTATAGAATATTTCTTATTTGTGTGTGTCTCAGCAAGCGCGTGCAAGATATTTATT
>JAXCGZ010002015.1:30000-72500 GCA_037179515.1 Halocaridina rubra | reverse complement strand
AATATTTGTCTCCTTCGGTATCGTATCTTCGTGTGCGAACCATAAATTGAGGATATGGAATTTTGATCAGATTAGCCACATGTAATTTACACGTGTAATCTGTAAACGTCTGAAATGGAAAGTTAACCGACCACCTAACCTGTGGAAAAGACAAATATATCTACAGTGTAATGTGTGTATTTACCTAATTGTGATTACCTAATTGTGTTTACGGGAAAGAGCCCAAAGCTCGTATCTTCCCGTCTCCTCATCGGTTCCATTTTATACTTAGTGGTACTTATCATACCTGTCCATAAAACTATGGATTGAGATAGCATTAACTACCTCCTCGCTTAGCCAATTCCAATTATCAACTACTCTTACACTGAAAAAGTATTTCCTTACATCCTGCAAAGAAGTTTTCTTACGAAGCTTCAAACTATGACCTCTAGTTCTAGAGCCAGCCATATCAAAATATCGATCCCTATCCACTCTATCATAACCATGAAGGAATTTAAAGACTGTCACCATATCCCCCCTCAATCTTCTAGCTTCGAGTGATGGTAAGTCTAATTCCCTCAGCCTCTCATCATAACTGAGATTGCATATTTCTGGCACCAGTTTCGTGGCATGTCTTTGAACTTTTTCAAGCTTAGCTATGTGCTTTTTCAAGTGTGGATTCCAAAAGGGGGCTGCATATTCGAGTTTTGGCCTCACATAGGTTACACAAAAATTTCTGAACATTTCCTTGTCCACGTGCCTGAAGGCTACCCTTACATTTGATAAGAATGCATATGCTGCCTTTACTATGCCATTTATATGTATTTCTGGAGACAAATCTGCCAGTATGTTTACTCCTAGATCTCTCTCATTTTCTGTCTCTTGAAGTTGTACACCAGCCACCGAGTAGTCAAGCTTGGGCTTCTTGCCCTTGTACCCATTCTCATTACCTTACATTTTGAAGTATTGAATTTCAATAGCCACTTTTCTGACCACTCATGCAGACTATTTAGATCCTCCTGAAGTTCTCTACCATTGTTCTCGTTTTTTACTTTCTTCACAATCTTTGCATCATCTGCAAACAAATTCATGAATGAATTTACAGACTCTGGTAGGTCATTTATATATACAAGGAACAAAAGTGGCCCTAAAACTGAACCCTGAGGAACTCCACTACTAACTCTTCTCCATTCAAACACTGAGTGTCTTACTCTAACCCTCTGTTCCCTTCCTTCTAAGTAAGTTTTTATCCATCCCAAGACATTTCCACCTATTCTAGCCATTGCTTGCAGCTTCCTAATAAGTCTCCCATGTGGAACAGTGTCAAACGCTTTCTGGAAGTCTAGGAATATGCAATCTGCCCAGCCCTCTCTTTCCTGTAAGATTTGGCTTACCTCTAGTGAGTTTGTTACTGTTGAGCTACCT
Organism: Halocaridina rubra; assembly: GCA_037179515.1. Classification (NCBI taxonomy): domain Eukaryota; kingdom Metazoa; phylum Arthropoda; class Malacostraca; order Decapoda; family Atyidae; genus Halocaridina; species Halocaridina rubra. Next base: position 71,096 of record JAXCGZ010002015.1, on the reverse strand, counting down.
TCTCTTGAAGGATTCCAAGTGAAGAGAGATATGTTTCCTTAGTAGTTTCTCCATAACTTTGCAAACTATGCTGGTCAAGGAAACTGGTCTATAGTTCAGAGCCGTATCCCTCCTTCCCTTTTTGAAGATAGGTATCACATTTGCTTGTTTCCAGAATCTTGGAATCTCCCCTGACTCCAGTGACTTTTTAAATATGATACTTAGTGCCACTGATATTGAGTTTGCACATTTTTTTAGTACATGAGGGGATATGTCATCAAGACCTGTAGCTTTATGGACATCTAAATCCATAAGCGCTTTGCATACCTCTGTGGCTGTAAGGCTGATGTTCTCTAATACTGGCCCTTGAGCTTCTATCTGTGCAATCTGAGGGGATGGAGTATTTTCTACTGTAAATACTGACTGAAACTCCTTGTTCAATTCTTTGCAGATCTCTTCATCCGTCTCAGTGATGCTTCCATCCGCTCTCTTTAGCCTTAAAACCTGTTCTTTTACCTTCAGTTTTCCTCTGATAAAGCTGTGGAAAAGCTTGGGATTTTCTTTAGCCTTCCTGGTGCTGTCCTTCTCATAGTCTCTCTTTGCCTCTCTCCTTTTACTTAGGTAGTCATTGCTTGCTCTTTTGTAGGTTTGTCAGGCATTTATGTTTTTTCTCCTCCTATACCTTTTCCAGCATTTGTCTCTCCACACCTTAGCTCTTTTACACTCATTATCGAACCATTTCTCTCTGGCATGAATTACACCTACTTTGGTGACAGGTATGCAGCAATCTACTATCTTCCCATATATCTCACAAAAGATGTCATACATTTCTTGTACAGATTTGTTGTAAAATAAGGTTCTCCAGTCAATAACTGCAAAAAGCTCATTCATTTTGATGTAATCTCCTTTCGGATATTTCCTCCTCATGTCCTCAGTGCCTCTACTCTCAGGCAGAATATCTTCAGTGATATACTCCATCAACAACACACAGTGGTCACTCTTTCCAATTGGTGGTTCATGCTCAATTTTTTCAATATCCAACACATTATCTGTGAACACTAGATCAAGTAGTGATGGCTCATCCCCACCCCTGGCCCTCGTTGGTTCCATTACATGTTGGTGTAGGAAACTCCTTTGTACGCAATCTAGGAATCTTGCCCCGAATGAGTCCTCACCACTGTGTGGGTCAAGATTTATCCAATCTATCTCCTTATGATTAAAATCTCCCATAATCAAAATCCTATATTTTCTCTCCTGTGCCATGTTAACAACTGAGTTTATGACTTCAATAGTACCTATATGACTTTCCTCATAAACTTCAAGCCTATTTTGGTTCCTTGGTGGGTTATATACAACAGTTATTATAATGCTCTCTGACCCAGTATTTATGCGAGCAACAAGAAATTCCTTGAACTCACCTTCTATAGCCAAGTTTATTTCTTCAACCTGAATCCTTTCACTTATGAGCAGTGCTATCCCTCCACCAGTCCTCTCAGATCTTTCAACCCTTAATATTCTGAAGCCCTTAGGAAAAACTGTGACACTGTTTATGTCCTCACTCAACTTAGTCTCTGTAATTGCTACTATATCTGCCTTACTGTTGTGAATCCTATCTTTTAATTCCACTGCCTTACCAGCTAATCCATCAGCATTTGTGTATAACAATCTTAATGAGGCCCCATCCCCTGATCTTCTGTCATTATCTTCTTTATCTCCCCTTTGTCTGGAAGAACTCTGAAATGAAAATTTTTCTTCTCTTCTTCATTTCTTTCCTCATTTAACCTTCTTGCCTCTTGCAACAAGTTTTTGATCTTTCCCATCTCTTCCTGTGTTCTCTGTATCGTTTAATGAACACTTCTTTGAAGTCTTGAAGGTCTTTTAGACTTTTTTTCTCAACAATATTTCCCTACATGTTTCCCCTCTCTCAAAGGTTACTTTTGTTGGTCTCGGCTTTCCTTCCCTCGAATATTTGCCTAGTTGGTGTATGTTTACAATATCCTCAGGATCACAAACTACTCCAAACTTTCTTATCAGGTCTACAACCCTAGCTTTATTTTCTTCAAGTCTCCCCTGCCATGTTGGCTCCTGGGATTCGCTTATGCCTGAGATTACCAGTCTTTTCTTTATTAAGTGCCTGTTTGATGAGTGGGTTTGCCCTTTCCATCACAACGTCTTTCATATTTTCGATTACTGTCTCTTTATAGTCAACTGTTTATATAGTCAACTATGTGTGTGTGTGTGATTACCTAATTGTGATTACCTAATTGTGTTTACGGGAAAGAGCCCAAAGCTCGTATCTTCCTGTCTCCTGATCGGTTCCATTTTATACTTAGTGATACTTATCATACCTGTCCTTAAAACTATGGATTGAGATAGCATTAAGTACCTCCTCGCTTAGCCAATTCCAATTATCAACTAGTCTTACACTGAAAAAGTATTTCCTTACATCCTGCAAAGAAGTTTTCTTACAAAGCTTCAAACTATGACCTCTAGTTCTAGAGCCAGCCATATCAAAATATCGATCCCTATCCACTCTATCATAACCATGAAGGAATTTAAAGACTGTCACCATATCCCCCCTCAATCTTCTAGCTTCGAGTGATGGTAAGTCTAATTCCCTCAGCCTCTCATCATAACTGAGATTGCGTATTTTTGGCACCAGTTTCGTGGCATGTCTTTGAACTTTTTCAAGCTTAGCTATGTGCTTTTTCAAGTGTGGATTCCAAAAGGGGGCTGTATATTCGAGTTTTGGCCTCACATAGGTTACGTAAATATTTCTGAACATTTCCTTGTCCATGTGCCTGAAGGCTACCCTTACATTTGATAAGAATGCATATGCTGCCCTTACTATGCCATTTATATGTATATCTGGAGACAAATCTGCCAGTATGTTTACTCCTAGATCTCTCTCATTTTCTGTCTCTTGTAGTTGTACTCCAGCCACCGAGTAGTCAAGCTTGGGCCTTCTTGCACTTGTACCCATTCTCATTACCTTACATTCTGAAGTATTGAATTTCATTAGCCACTTTTCTGACCACTCATGCAGATTATTTAGATCCTCCTGAAGTTCTCTACCATTGTTCTCGTGTTTTACTTTTTTCACAATCTTTGCATCATCTGCAAACATATTCATGAATGAATTTACAGACTCTGGTAGGTCATTTATATATACAAGGAACAAAAGTGGCCCTAAAACTGAACCCTGAGGAACTCCACTACTAACTCTTCTCCATTCAGACACTGAGTGTCTTACTCTAACCCTCTGTTCCCTTCCTTCTAAGTAAGTTTTTATCCATTCCAAAACATTACCACCTATTCTAGCCATTGCTTGCAGCTTCCTTATAAGTCTCCCATGTGGAACAGTGTCAAACGCTTTCTGGAAGTCAAGGAATATACAATCTACCCAGCTCTCTCTTTCCTGTAAGATTTGGCTTACCTCATCGTAAAATTCTAGTAAGTTTGTTACTGTTGATCTACTTTCTCTGAAGCCATGTTGCCTCACTGACAAAAAGTTGAAGGATTCCAAGTGAAGAGAGATATGTTTCCTTAGTAGTTTCTCCATAACTTTGCAAACTATGCTGGTCAAGGAAACTGGTCTATAGTTCAGAGCCGTATCCCCCCTTCCCTTTTTGAAGATAGGTATCACATTTGCTTGTTTCCAGCATCTTGGAAACTCCCCTGACTCCAGTGACTTTTTAAATATGATACTTAGTGCCACTGATATTGAGTTTGCGCATTTTTTAAGCACATGAGGGGATATGTCATCAGGACCTGTGATTACCTAATTGTGATTACCTAATATTGTTTACGGGAAAAACCCAAAGCACGTATATTCCCGTCTCCTGATCAGTTCCATTTTATACTTAGTGATACTTATCATACCTGTCCTTAAAACTATGGATTGAGATAGCATTAAGTACCTCCTCGCTTAGCCAATTCCAATTATCAACTACTCTTACACTGAAAAAGTATTTCCTTACATCCTGCAAAGAAGTTTTCTTACGAAGCTTCAAACTATGACCTCTAGTTCTAGAGCCAGCCATATCAAAATATTGATCCCAATTCACTCTATCATAACCATGAAGGAATTTAAAGACTGTCAGCATATCCCCCCTCACTCTTCTAGCTTCGAGTGATGGTAAGTCTAATTCCCTCAGCCTCTCATCATAACTGAGATTGCGTATTTCTGGCACCAGTTTCGTGGCATGTCTTTGAACTTTTTCAAGCTTAGCTATGTGCTTTTTCAAGTGCGGATTCCAAAGGGGGGCTGCATATTCGAGTTTTGGCCTCACATAGGTTACATTGCCTCACTGACAAAAAGTTGAAGGATTCCAAGTGAAGAGAGACATGTTTCCTTAGTAGTTTCTCCATAACTTTGCAAACTATGCTGGTCCAGGAAACTGGTCTATAGTTCAGAGCCGTGTGATTACCTAATTGTGTTTACGGGAAAGAGCCCAAAGCTCGTATCTTCCCGTCTCCTGATCGGTTCCATTTTATACTTAGTGATACTTATCATACCTGTCCTTAAAACTATGGATTGAGATACCATTAACTACCTCCTCGCTTAGCCAATTCCAATTATCAACTACTCTTACACTGAAAAAGTATTTCCTTACATCCTGCAAAGAAGTTTTCTTACGAAGCTTCAAACTATGACCTCTAGTTCTAGAGCCAGCCATATCAAAATATCGATCCCTATCCACTCTATCATAACCATGAAGGAATTTAAAGACTGTCACCATATCCCCCCTCACTCTTTTAGCTTCGAGTGATGGTAAGTCTAATTCCCTCAACCTCTCATCATAACTGAGATTGCGTATTTCTGGCACCAGTTTCGTGGCATGTCTTTGAACTTTTTCAAGCTTAGCTATGTGCTTTTTCAAGTGCGGATTCCAAAAGGGGGCTGCATATTCGAGTTTTGGCCTCACATAGGTTACATAAATATTTCTGAACATTTCCTTGCACATGGACCTGAAGGCTACCCTTACATTTGATAAGAATGCATATGCTGCCCTTACTATGCCATTTATATGTATTTCTGGAGACAAATCTGCCAGTATGTTTACTCCTAGATCTCTCTCATTTTCTGTCTCTTGAAGTTGTACTCCAGCCACCGAGTAGTCAAGCTTGGGCCTTCTTGCACTTGTACCCAATCTCATTACCTTACATTTTGAAGTATTGAATTTCATTAGCCACTTTTCTGACCACTCATGCAGATTATTTAGATCCTCCTGAAGTTCTCTACCATTGTTCTCGTTTTTTACTTTTTTCACAATCTTTGCATCATCTGCAAACATATTCATGAATGAATTTACAGACTCTGGTAGGTCATTTACATATACAAGGGACAAAAGTGGCCCTAAAACTGAACCCTGTGGAACTCCACTACTAACTCGTCTCCATTCAAACACTGAGTGTCTTACTCTAACCCTCTGTTCCCTTCCTTCTAAGTAAGTTTTTATCCATTCCAAAACATTTCCACCTATTCTAACCATTGCTTGCAGCTTCCTAATAAGTCTCCCATGTGGAACAGTGTCAAACGCTTTCTGGAAGTCAAGGAATATGCAATCTGCCCAGCCCTCTCTTTCCTGTAAGATTTGGCTTACCTCATCATAAAATTCTAATAAGTTTATTACTGTTGATCTACCTTCTCTGAAGCCATGTTGCCTCACTGACAAAAAGTTGAAGGATTCCAAGTGAAGAGAGATATGTTTCCTTAGTAGTTTCTCCATAACTTTGCAAACTATGCTGGTCAAGGAAACTGGTCTATAGTTCAGAGCCGTATCCCTCCTTCCCTTTTTGAAGATAGGTATCACATTTGCTTGTTTCCAGCATCTTGGAATCTCCCCCGACTCCAGTGACTCCTTAAATATGATACTTAGTGCCACTGATATTGTGTTTGCGCATTTTTTAAGCACATGAGGGGATATGTCATCAGGACCTGTAGCTTTATGAACATCTAAATCCATCAGCGCTTTGCATACCTCTGTGGCTGTAAGGTTGATGTTCTCTAATACCGGCCCTTGAGCTTCTATCACTGCAATCTGAGGGGGTGGGGTATTTTCTACTGTAAATACTGACTGAAACTCCTTGTTCAATTCTTTGCAGATCTCTTCATCCGTCTCAGTGATGCTTCCATCCGCTCTCTTTAGCCTTAAAACCTGTTCTTTTACCTTCAGTTTTCCTCTGATAAAGCTGTGTGTGTGTATGTGTGCAATTACCGTACTGTGCTTATGAGAAAGAGCTCTAAACTCGTAGCTCCCTGTCTCCTGGTCGTTTTCAAATTCTTACTCAATGATACTTATATTTGTCCCTAATGCCATGAATTGAATTAGCATTACCTACCTCCTCTTTTAGTGAATTCTAATCATCAACTATTCTTACACTACAAATGTACTTCATTTACATCCTGCAAAGAAGGTTTCTTACGAAACTTCAAAGTATGACATCTGGTTCTAGAGCCAGCTCTATCAAAATATCAATCCCTATCCACTATCTCAAAACCATGAAGGAAATTAAAAACAGTCACCATATCCCTCCCTCATTCTTCTAGCTTCGAGTGATGGTAAGTCTAATTTCATTGGCCTAGCCTTATAACTGAGATTGCTTATTTCTGGCACCAATTTCGTAGCATGACTGGACCTTTCCAGCTCATTCATATATTTTTTTTTCAAGTGCAGATTCCAAAAGGGTGCTGCATATTCAAGCTTTGGCCTCACATAAGTTACATAAATATTGATGAACATTTCCTTGTCCATGTACCTGAAGGCTACCCTTACATTTATTAAGAAAGCATTTGCAATCTTTACTTTGCCATTTATATTCATTTCCGAGATAAATCTGCCAATATGTTTATTCCCTGGTTCTCTCTCATTCTTCGTCTCTTGAAGTTCTGCTCCAGCAAATAAGTGTCCAAGCTTATGCCTGCTCGCATTTGTACCCTTTCTCATTACCTTACATTTTGAAGTATTTAATTTCATCAGCCACTTTTCTAGCCAGTAGGCTTAATTTAAGGGGTTATTTAAAGTCGCTCATCTTTACCTGATCCGCGAAATATCCTAACAGATAATAGAAACTCATGTATTTTCGAAAATTACCCAACAGTACTGCAACATAACTGTAGACTGTCGCACGTCTTTATTTTGCCTCAAGGATATCTGTTATAGGAGTGAATAATTTCACTCAAAATTTGTCTTTTTGGAGAAAGCTCATCATAAGCATCAGGAGAAGCTCCATCATTGGCTTTTTTTTTTTTTTTTTTTTTTTTAAGTTTGTACTGAGTGTTCCAAAATACGATATAGAACAAAAGAACATCGCAAAAATATTTAGCAGTATATAAAACAAGTTTTTTTTTCTTTTTAAGACTAAGCTTGTTCTAAAAACATTATCGTTAATTTTATCATATCTATATATAATTTCTTACTTTAACCTTGTAAAGGCAAAAACAAACTAAAAATGAAGAATGGAGAGAAAAGGTCACGAATTGTTAATTCTCTGCTTGGGGATGCAGAATTAACTGGTTTATCTGGAAAGAAGAAGAAGAAGAAGAAGAAGAAATACAGGGTAAAGCTAAAAACCAATTCCTTTGACCTTGTTGAAGATCAACTTTTTATTTGAACGGAAAATTCTAGGAAGGAATATATTTGTTCTTTTAAAAACAGAATAATATATAATTACCATTTATTTGGGGCATTTTGGGATCAACAATATTCTGTACTTAATAGAGTGAATATCTGTACTTAATAGAGTGAATACTAGATTTTTATAATTACCGTTCAATAGGGCATGTTAGGATCAATAATACACTAAATAGGGTGAAGACTAGATATGTGGGTATAACTAGAGAAATGGTAACCACATCTAGTAATGAATATCAAGATTGCAATTATGACTCACGTCCATCGCCCCTTGCTCCCACAGTACCATCATTTATACAAGAAAGACTGATTGTTGATACAATAGATCTCTCAAATTGTGCAGAAGAAAACAACGGATTCAAGTATACAATTTCTTCGATTCATTCCTTCTCAAAATTCGCCTTTGTCAACCAGTGGGAAAAAAAAATATTGTAGTAGAATTGAGTAACTTTTTGAATATATTACTATTAACTATGGGCCCTTGGAATATTTCTCACTCAGACAATGATAGAGAATTTCATGACAATAGAGTTTCTTAGTGTTTTAATAAATATCATAGGTGTCTATGATAGAACGATTTAAGCAGACATTAGAAAAAAGTAGTCTGAGATAATCAGAAATGGGAAACAAACTTGCAATATATGAAGGAAATAAAATATTTCAGTTTTACGTCACGGACTCCCTTTTCTACTAAGGGCTAGGACGGTTGTTTTGGCAGATGAAATCGTTACCTTGAGTGCATGCCCTTGCTAACCTCACACCATGACGGGGCGCGAACCCACGACCTGACGCCTCAGAGTCGCGGACGCTACCGCTTGAGCCACGGCGACTACAAGGACAAAATATCTTTATCAAAATACCTGTAGGTGAGATCCTTTAGGAAACCCCGTCATAGAACGTGGATGCCTGGAGAGCTCTTTCGTACGACCCATCCTCAAATCCCGGAGCAATTTGAGACTTGTCAGAAATGAATTTGGCTTTCGAAGTTCTTCTGTACTTTCCGCGTCGGTCGCTGGTGTTAATAAGTATAAGCTTAGTAATAACATATATAAATCCATTTTCATATTTATTAATATATTTATATAACTATATATTTATAAATATTTTTATTTTTCAAGTTCCAGAGATCTTGACCCTACAACGGGTAAAAGCAGACTGAACCATTTTAGCATTCATGAAATTCTCTGTATAACTTTACTCTCTGTATCCTAATAATGATATCCCTCATTGTCAATACTCGACCTAGAAGACAATGAGACACACCATTTACTTTTTTTTTTTTTTCAACTATCTTCTTCATTTCCTGCAGCTTAATCCCACTTTCAAGCGTAGTCGCTTATTTCTGGCGGGTCGCTTCCATTCATTTATATCTGTTTTGCAACTTTTATCAACTATTATCAATTCTAATTATACCATTTTGCAATTCATATATTCACCATGATCCGGTTTTACGTAACGGACTCCATATTTTTAATTAAAGGCTAGGACGGTGCCTTCTTGCGAAGGATTTTGCTTTCAGCAGTGTCCGTTACCTTGATAAATAAATGATAATGTGGTAAAAATTTAATATTTTCACCATTTTATCATAAATTTTGCCGTAATTAAAGTTTTTACTATTTTCCTGTCTTACTTAATTTGCCGTTAGGTTAATACCCAACCTAATCTATACTAATCTAACCTAACCATTTACGGAGTTATTTAATGTACTGGGAACCGCTAATCTTTACCTAATATAGCCTTTTTACCTCATTATTTTATTTACCATTCACTGTGACACCATATTTGCAGTATCATCATATTCTCATTTGTAATTACCATTTTTTCACTTTTCCTGTTTGCCATTTGGTTCATCATTTTTAAATCTTTCTTTACAAATTTGGGCAGTTTTCGATTTTCCAGTAATTATTTAAGGACTATTATGTGAACATTTATGATTAAATCGAAAAAAAACAAAAACAAAAATAATGAATCATTAATATGGAACACCTACAATTTTTGCCAACATTAATATGAATGACAAGATGCACCCAGTTATAACAGACTTGTACACATATAACACAATAGACAGACGAAATGCGAGCATGCTACACATACACACACACACATTTATTAAAATGGAACCGACAAGGTACCATATATATATATATATATATATATATATATATATATATATATATATATATATATATATATATATATATATATATATATATATATATATATATATATATATATATATATATATATATATATATATATATATATATATATATATATAGTGCCTTGTGGGGCGGGCACAATATCAAAGAATAGCCTCACCGTATTCCCTGCGTGTCGTAAATGGCGACTAAAAGTGGACGGGGCGGGGGGACTAGGAATCCCCCCCCCTTGTACCAACCTCCTGTGAGACGTTAAAGAAGAAGGGGAGTAGAGGGGAGAATAACTTCTCCCCAAACTGTTTTCCTTTTTTGATGTCGGCTACCCCCCAATTAAAGGGGGAAACAGCCAAGGTATATGTATGTATATATATATATATATATATATATATATATATATATATATATATATATATATATATATATATATATATATATATATATATATATATATATATATATATATATATATGGACTCGGTTTTACGTCACGAACTCCCTTTTCTACTAAGGGCTAGGATGGTTGCCTTCTTACAAAGGACTTGTTTTGGCAGATGTAATAGTTACCCTGAGTGTATGTCCTTACTAACCTCGTCACGGTATATATATATATATATATATATATATATATATATATATATATATATATATATATATATATATATATATATATTATATATATATATATATATATATATATATATATATATATTATATATATATATATAAGAGAGAGAGAGAGAGAGAGAGAGAGAGAGAGAGAGAGAGAGAGAGACTAATATAACTAAAAAATATGATCAAGTTGAATACCTCACATCCATTAGAATTCTCTTATTATTATTATTATTACTATTTTTATTACGTTGCATGTCCCGTTATACTCTAAATGGGTTATGGAATACTACCATTAGCATTCATAATGAATAATTAATATATTATTGATATCATTAATAATTCAGACGTGATGTACAGTACCGTACTTAGGGTTAGTGATACTGTACTTGACATTGCGACTTCTTATTTTAGATGTAATGAGAGCACAATAACACAGTACAATTATTCTTCAATATCTGTACTTATGCATTCGATATCTTTACATATATATATACCCTAAGTAGAAAATAACTTAATTTCTATATTTTGGTGAATGGAAAATTATTGTGCCCAATTACACATGGCTTGATTAGGTTGGGTTAGGTTTAATTGTTACTACATCTTTGGATTTCTAGTGTGTTTCGTTTTTCACTTCTAAGTATATATATATATATATATATATATATATATATATATATATATATATATATATATATATATATATATATATATATATATATATATATATATATATATATATATATATATATAACAGTTTTGCACCTTCCCTCTCTCTCTCTAAAAAAAAAAAAAAAAAGATTAAACTCAATGCTACTGTAAAATTTTACCTCAAAAACATTACATTTCGAATTCATCACCAAGTATGACTATTTATGGCATCAGGATCAATACTCTGAATATCATTAGTGCAGACTGTAAACTTCTTCTTCAGGATTAATACAGGAAAATAAATCTATGCCTTGTGTACATGTCTGGTGTATGATGATAATACATTTTTATTCTTCATGCTAATGTGTGTTTTAGCGAGACAATATTGTGCAAGCCGATGACATAATTCTATTACCGAATATTTCCTTCAGTATTTATAAAATGGGGAGAATAAGATCAAAAGTTATATTTTTTGTTAGTGCAAGCAAGACTCCAAAGGTTTAGAATCTCAAACTCACAAATGATGGCATAATATTTCTCAGTCAAAAGAGTTGAAGGTGGGAATTAACCAATTTCTACCACATTCCTTTCCTCTTATGTGCTGGAGTATTTTTCTATTCACTATTGTACCTTTCCTATCAGTTGAATTTCCCTTATAGTATTTCTGTACTCATTACAGATATAATTCCTTTACGCAATGCTAAGTCATAGTTAATTAAATTTAAATATCTAGCCATGAAAAGCAATCTTTCATAATGATACTCTCATTTTTTGACTTATTTCATATGATTTTTTAACTCATACGTTTCCGAGGTGGAATATTATTAATGATGTAATTAATACCGATGGCATAAATTGGTCACAATTTCTAGACGACACTACACATTCAATGTTGTCTGTGAATGTTAGACCAAGAAATTATAATTTTGACTTTAATTGGTGGACTTTCATCACACTCTTATGAAATTATGAGTTTCGTACTGTATCACCACCGATTCCAAATACCCCACAGTAAAATACATTATATAGTTTAGTTTCTTTCCTTATGTGACCTATCAGCCTCTGTTTAAAGAGTACTTTTAGGTTTATTTTGTTCTTAATATGCTCTCTGTGAGTAGATTATGATAGTTTGTACAGTGGAATATCTATTACATATGAAAAGGCCTTATCCATGCAAGAGTGCAGATGATTCACACATCCAGTTGTTTCTTGCAATGACTTGACAGTATCATCCTTCTTGAATTCTGATAGCTATTCCCGGTTATGAACATAATTTATTGCTATTAATTTTTTCACTAAAAGCTGGTTCATGGCAGGCATTTTGACTACTTTATCTTTGTTTTGAGACTACTTTTCTTATTATCTATTTTTCCAGTAATCTCTTATATGGTAGGTAGCCACAACTTTGTCTGTTTTTATATTAATTTAGCGATCTAAATATAAAAAACGGTAATGTTACTAATCCAACAGTATTTTCCGTAAATTAAAGCTAGTTAAGAATCAATGAACATATCACATTTACCCTAAAAATATCTCTAAATATCATACATTTTTCAAAAAATCAGACTTGAAAACTCACCAACATACAAGGATTAATAACATAAAAGAGTAACTGAAAACGCACCTTGCTTTTGCAGGTAGCGAGGGCATATGCAATTATGGGGATTATGGCTCATGCTTCTAGAGGCGGAACTTTTCCTTCTTACACATGGATATACAGTATTAATGGTCGTTTTTAATCTTTGTTAAGCTAACGGGGAGCATTTTAAAGTAATATAAGAATTTCTTCTCGAGCCTCAATCTGGACAAATTCTCTATAGAACTGAGACTACATTATACATAGTCATGAGATAAATATGAGCACTGAAAAAGTATGTTATTTAAGATCAAAGAACACGTAAATTAAATTTTATTTATTTTCATAAGTTCTAACTCTCAAAGGGTAATAAAAAGCCCAATACTTTAAATAACAATTTAATTAAAAAATTTCCATACATTGCTAACTAAATAGAGAATATTTATTTGAAAACTATATCTTTCAGCATTACTTTTCTGAAATAAATATAAATTAACAGCTTTCGTATTTATCTGAGACGGCATTCTTATTCAAACTGAATGCACAGTATTATGATAACATGTCTTTCTTCAATGAAACTTGGTAAAAATATTAAAACTTCTGGAAGCAGCCCCAGGACACCTAACAAATAACATAAAACATAAGCTACCAGTCCTTAATACTGAAATAGTGAACAGGAATAGGTACCCTTACTCACTGCATGAAGAAAATGTAAATGATCTCTGTAGAAAAAATATAGTAAGTATTCGACAGATAAGATGACATCTGTCAATAATGGTAACATTGTAAAGATACGAGTCCAAAATAAGATAGTTAATAATGAAAATATAATTGTCCATAGGCTTACATTTTAGATGAGGGATATACCATATGATATTCACTATATGTAACAGACACCATAATTAATGGCTCGTCATGAAATGGATACTTTCCAAGGAAAGGTGATTATTAAGTAAGAAATATAACTACAGTATTCAAGTACACAAGACATGAAGAGAGACTACAAGAAATATCAGTCCAGGAACCTTAAGATAAATGATGCATCCAGAACTGCAAAAGCAGCTGGATATATCCTACTTATCAAAAAAACATTACACGACTGACAGAAGAAATGAGAAAGAGCAGGATATGCTGAAATCCGACGACTTCAGTTGCTTTAGTATAGCTGTGACCATCTTGCTAACTTCAGGGGGATGTAGTATCGCATTTGAGAAAAAGAAGTGAAGAGTTCTTGCGATTATTCCTTGATTTCATTTTCCAATAGTAAAACGCACCTCAGAAATATGAAGTTTCTTATTTCCTTCCAACAGAAGTCCCTGACCTCATTCCCCATACATAATATTTACTAAAAGGAGTCAAAGGATATACAGAAGCTAATTTGGCAAAATTCAACTCATATATACTCAAAAATTTTCTAAGGTAAATCTTGAAATGCGACAGTTGAAAAATGTCTTAATATTCTCAACCTCAACAGTAACAATGGGTTTAGATGTAAAATTTGGGACAAATAATTCTCATTTTCTTTGTTATTATGAATAAAATTAATTTTCATCATTATCTGCATTTCATACAAAAGACTTGTAGCTGCTATCAACAAATGAATAATTTCTAATAAATTATTGCCTCACTGAAATCATCAACTGATAAAAAACCATGTAACTGGTTACGAACACTAAAATTATGATTCAGATAACTTTTGAGATTCCCTCTTAAATTTGTACTTTTATAAAAATTTATATAACATTGCCATATACTACACATAATATACTATAAATTATCAATAAGTACTCCTAACTAGTATTAAACAGATACGAGATGTGTGTCAAAATTTATATAGTACTTTATATATTTTATAACTAGTAAAATGGAAAGACAGAGCATCTACTTACAGTCAAATATATTCATAAGATTAAAGTGTTCATGATCATATAACTCATCTCTTTCATATAATTTACAAAATTATCAATAATAAATTATAGCCACCATGGCAGAGAAAGGATTATAGTCTCTTATTCCCAAGGCGTCAGATAAGACAACTACAAAAGCTATTGTTGCTGTTGTTGCCTTTTCCTACGCTGCCTGGCTGAACAGCCCAGACTAGGATAGTGGAGCCACAGGCAATCTCACCCACCTGAAATATTTTTATTACCACAGAATAACCAGAGGAAGGGGTGAGGGAGGTACAAGTTGGTACCTCTTATTAAAGCTCAGCTGCAATCATCACGTAAAAAGAATTATAGCTATATAAAGAAATGAGAGATATTCATGATACTGTATTGTTTTCACAGGATAAGTGAGTTTACATTATCACCAAAATTTTTTTCTACAATTTATAACAATATTAATCACAAATACATCACTGTAAAAGTTGCATTCAAAAGCATTAGAGCTACATAGAATATGAAAGATTTTTATAAAATCTACTCCCCTATAATTTACGAGTGTTTATATTTGTTTTATCATAACCTTTTTACAATTTACAACAATATTACCTACTTCACCGTGGACGTGCTAATAATGATGAATATATATATATATATATATATATATATATATATATATATATATATATATATATATATATATATATATATATATATATATATATATATATATATATATATATATATATATATATATATATATACTGAAAAACCTACTTGTATTCAATTCCGGTGCAATGGAGCTTCTAAGTAGGCCAGAACAATTTTTACTTTCTCTGACCTATACATTCATCAATTAAATATTATCTTATAAAAAAAAGGACCTAGTTTTCAATTTTCTTTTGCTAGAAAATGCGTATTAACGTTACACACTACAGTATTATATTCAGATTTCACTCCAGAATAAATGATTCTTCACACCTGAAAAAGAAATGTGTAAACTGTAGATATTACTGGTTGGCGAGATAGAAATCTGTGTCCTAATTCCCTACATATTGCAAGAACCAACTAACACTACTTTAGGAGCGCAGAATGGGCAATCCGTGCTCTATTGAATATACTCTTTCCTTGCAGCAGAACAGGTGACAGAGGAGGTAAGTATCAGTAATGTATAATGAAGCCCCGTTGCCTCTCCATTCACACAGTTGCAATCACCCTCCTAGCTTCAATAGATATGACGATATGTTGAGAAAAAATAGCAATATGACTTAGGTTGTAAGAGATATTTTAGCTTTTACAAGAAATAAAAGGTTTCTGAGTGACTAGACTTTGAAAGTACATGCACAGGCTCAAAAATAGTGTTTGTTTTCTATAGCTGTTATGCTGAGTGAAAAAATCCTTATCAAAAGATAGCTTTGTTATTTACTGCTGTCCATTCCAATAACTTCTGCAGATGTACGGATGAGGGGAACACTTATGAGATATCTCTATGTATCCACAATTCCTTGTTATTTAAAAGACTATTGTATTTATCATGATTTCCAATAAACTGTGGTATTAATTCACATGTGTGATGGTTGCCTTCTCTCCAAATGAGGAGTTAAGCATTCTCTGCCTCTTACAGTTCATTCTCTCTTTTTCTCCAACTCCGTATTTTTCTTCCTTCTTTCTCCTTGGGGAGGGACATTAACACTTCTGATTTCCTCCGCATGCCGTAAATAGTAACTAAATAGGGTGAAGCATAGAAGCTGGGCATACCCCAATTTTTTATTTTCTTCCCATGAAGAACCAAGTTATACCCCTCAAAAGGGAGAATGCAGCCTTTGTATATATATAGATTTTGGGTTCTAAAGAGAATGTGTTTATTAGTGGCAAATATATCACGTCAAGTCATATTTTTTCCCCTGCGTTAGAGGTCTGAAGCAGGAATGTTTATCATTCTGAGAATGTAAAGATATTGTTCCACGACTGACTCTACTCATCTACTAGGATCCTCATTAATGCTGCTGATTGGGTCAATAGAGATTACCACAAAAATTACATCACTTCACATCTTCAAGTGGCTCTGGTGAAGAAAATTGTATGATTATATCCTTGGGGAGAAAACTTGGAACCATGAGGGTGGAAACTAGGCTCTATACTCACACAGGGGTTGAAGAGTGGTGAAAATTTTAAGGATGGTACTTACATTATCTTATCAATATAGCATCTATTCGACTGACCATATATTACATTAGAGATTAAAAACAAAACAAAACTTAAGATAGTTTCTAGATCACTAGAGAAATTATGATAATAATGGAATCTTGAATAATATATTTCCAAGAAAGCTTAATTAGCTAAGTGGCTATACCTGTAGTGGCTGGTTTCCAACCAATACGTCTGGAGTTTAACTCCTTAAGGTAGATTGTATAGCTCAGCTTTGGCAGATGTACTTGTTGATATTTACCACATATCTCCTATGTGGTAAATACAGTCAAGTCAGGTTCACTGAGTGAAATAAATGAAGGAACAGTATCATCCTGACGTCAGGCTCTGATGAGGCAAAATGACTGCCCCATAAGTCTCGTGCAGAGGATCAATAAATTATCATCTGCCACATATCAAGTTCTATGGAATTTACAGAACATCAAACATGACAGTCATCCAACAGATGAATAAGAAGGATCTCAAACTGCAGGTAATTAAAGTGATACATATTCTTTGTCCAACATGACACTATGTCACAATGAAGCCAGAGGGTGGCAACCACTGAACAAAATGCAATGCAGCAGGGCTAAGCCAGCCCTTCACTCTGCTATTCCTCTTAGTCAGCTCTTATGAGACAGGGAAAATGACCGACGCATTCATGCTCCCCAGCCATAAGTTATGTAGGAACTTCTCTTTTATTAAGGGATTGAAATTTTAGGCAACAACAAAAAGCATGCAATATAAATAGTATCACCCACTCACTTTTCTAGGTTTAATTTTTTCATAGCCAAAATTTCGTCCTCTATCCTGGATAAGGCCTCCATCCTCTGTGTCATATAAGGTTTTCTTCCTCAAATAATGGAAGTGATTCAGAGCAAAATTGTAAAATTCTTCTTCTAGTCTCATCACCTAAAACAATAATTTACATTAATAAATGGCTTACAAAATTTGAATACTTAAAAACTTGTACATAAGCTCTGAAGAGTATCTTGGTATTCTGTAAAGCTACTACTTTGTATGCTGCAAATCATGATAAAGACAGAAGAAAAGAAATTATTTGATTATAAATTATAAATGAATGATATATACGATATGAAAAGGCTTTGACAGAAGAAAAAAAAGGAGGAGGAAGAGGTATTTCACTCATCCAATGAAATGTTTTATAAACTCCAATAAAATTGCAAGAAGAAGAAGAATGAGAAAGGGGGGAAGATGAGATGATGATGATGATAATAATGATATACCCAGTCTGATCTGTTTTATAATATTCAATAAAATGGCAAACTCACCCTAGTTGATTGCAGTTTTGCTACAGTCTCTTCAGAAGGCATAATCTTCTTAACGGTTTTCCTTAGATGAGATTTTGAGCCTGAAATAAATATATATTTGCTTCAGTTTGTATACATGTTGCATTTTCCCTAAAGGCGCTTAAAAAAAAGAAAAAAAAAATGTATCATAAAAAACTTGCTTCTATAGATCAGATTGTAATAATTCATTCATATTTTTACGCACTTATGTTGGCCATACATGAGATGTGCAAGAATAAAGCCAATGCCAAATTCCAAAACAAAGCCTCAGTTCTTTTAGGTTTACCCTGATTCCTTCATGAGGGCCCGATATTACTCACTGAAGCTTGTCATTTTGTAAGTTGCACATCACTACATGCAAATTAATTCTTTCTCACTCTCCAAGATGTCAAGGCTCATATCACCAGTACCCTTCTTAAGCAAATTCCAATTCGAATATCAAACGAAAGATAATGCCATTTTGAAAAGTTCTGCGGGAATATCATGGTAAAAAACTATATTGGAAACATAAGAAAACTGAGAATATACATGCACAGATGAGGGAAATTGCTGCAACATATCAAATGAACTGACAGAGGGAGTAATGATGTAAAATATGATGAAGTCCTGCTTTCTCTCTTTCTGTTAAGATGTGGATGCCTTGCAAGATCCAGTTAGTTATGGTGTCATGCTTAAAAAAGCAAACAAATTTTTTATATAGCATGCTATCTGGCTCGGGATGATAACAGGTCAATCATGTGAGGAATCCTTTATTGCAAATCTAAATGTTTATACCATGGACTAAGCCCATAGATAATATAAGGTGAATATTTTTCAAGAAAATCCCATCAAATATGAATAATCAGATATAATATTTTTGAATCTAGTACTGATATTTTCAAGTAATAGAAGTATTTGAGTTCTCTAAATCCACAAAATAAGAAACGACGTTAGATATTTGGTGGTGGGTGACAAAAAAATTCCACCCTCAAATTCCTTGCATGATGTAAGAGGCAACCAAAGAGGATATCCCTGGTGATCAAGTAAAGATTTCTATACTTATTTCCTGAGTGTCGTTGGCATTAACAAAAAGGAACAGGAAAGAGGAGGGCTGGCAATCCTCACAGGCTGTAATTTTATTTGCTGCCAAAAAGTTGTTAAAATGTAAAACCAGACCAAATGTTAAGTTCTTGCCATCTCATTCCACTGACTTCTTTCAATGCCTCTCTAGTAGCTTCATCGGAATATAGCATCACATTATAGAATATTAAAAAAATTAATGATATAGGATTATAAGTTAATCTCACCTGTATTATATAGATGCAGGGCACCTCTAAAGAAGCGTGGAAGAGAATATTCAAGCAAGGCAACGAAGTCCTGGATTTCTTCTGTCACACCAACTAAAAAGTATTTATGCACTAGATTATATTTTGCTTGCTCTAAGGCCCATGTTGATCCAGGAACCCTGGTAAGAAAAGAAAAACTTCTTGATCAAACAAAGAAATTTATCACAAGACACGATATAAAAATGATAGGCTTTCTTTTTTACGTGAACTCGTATCCCTCTTAAGCTGGCTGGGTTGCCACAATTGAGACAAAAAAAAAAAAAAAAAAAAAAAAAAAAAAAAAAAAAAAAAAAAAAAAAAAAAAGGCCATAATGGTCCATGAAGGGCAATATTAGTTTTTTTCTTAGGCCTGCGGCTAGTGGGTTAGCTACACCTACAACAAAAAGAAACAACATAGCAAGAGTTCAAAATACCCTGCCTGTCCTTTCTTGCTCAGACAATTGTTTGATGTGTCAAGGAAAAACACAGGGAGGGAGAGAGAGACATGAAATTTAAGTATGGAATTCTTGTCGTCTCTATCTCCAATTATATTTCTTATACTCACCCACTATGACCAACATGGCATATAAGTATGCAATTATTGTGCTTCCATCACCAATGATATTCCTTATTGTTGCGGACTATGATGCAGATACTAAACAGGAATAGTAAGAATAATTTAATTACCTATAGTCTTTTAATTATAATAATAATATTAATTTTATATTGAAAAGACACAGCACCTTACTGCAGCATGTAAAATTAAGTTTACATGCTCTGCACAAGCATATATTTCACCACTTGCAAGGATAACCGCCTCCTGATCCTTCATCATTTTTACCAAAGTACTGCGATATACATGGTATACATGGGAGGAATTGTAATCATTATATAACTCTTGCATTAGTCAAACATGACACCAAATCTCACTGTAGCTATCTGGACGAACACAAGTGTGTGTTACGGAAGAACAGAAATATAAATATTTGAAAATGCCCAGCAAGTGTTTACTGCACCCATCAGCCCCATTGCAGCAAGAACGAGTAAGACTAAATTGTTGATTCCAGTTCTTCTATCCCTTTCAATTGACTACTATAATATTCACACTATACAAGGCTAAAAATCCTGGAGCAATAATAATCTTATATTGAAAAATGGCACCCTTTTTTAAAGGAGCCAGCTAGGTAGATAAATATTCCATCGGTTGAATTGTGCCAAGAAAAGATATTTAGGCATTGATGGACTGTAAAGTTCAGCTTCCTTATAACTTCTAGTTAATAAGAACAATATATAGGGACTACACAGCTGGAAATTCTGCCTTATCAAAAGCAAAAAATATAATTTCTCTACAGTACTCTGAACAGTGTGTTCTTGATTGCATTTAAACTCTTACCAGCACTCTGAATGATGTCCACAAAAAAAGGGAACTTGGATCCAAATGTGATTCAAAGAGCAATCCGGATGTTCAATGGCTACACATTCATCAAGAGTCTGTAAAAGAAAATAATTTTACACATGTACACAATTTATGGTGGATCTTTCATTGCCCTAACTGATGACATACTTAATATTCCTTTATATAACAAGCTTCAGAATGAAACAGTACATACAAAGAATACATCATCTAAAATGACATAACTGTAGTCAAAGTACTAAAGTCACAAGGGCTGAAAATGAGAAAGAATTATTTCAGGGAAGAACGGTTGCAGCGAGCAAAATGGCTAGAACTGAGGCAAAAAACAATTAACACAGCAGGATTAATCATCTGAGCATCCTTAGGTCTAATAACATTATTAAGCAGAAATGAAAATTCAGAATTGCAAGGCTGAAGGTCCCTTCGTTATATACTCTTGTCTCTCATGTCACACAGGGCAAACGAAGGTAGATTTCTTTTTCCTCCAGCAGTAAAATAATATAAACAATGTCTTCCCCTGCCAGTGTCAGCAAAGGTGACCACAACCTAAACATGACACTATAAGAAGGCACAATACCAAAGATAAATAGTTCTCTATATCTCTCTAAATTCAAACATCTGCTCACAGTTACACCAAAGCAGTCCATATACTGCAGAGTATACAAGATCAAGCTATTGGCAAGTGCTGAAATCAAGAACCACATTTCAGGATTTCCTACTTTATCGATACCTCTTAATTATTGAAAAATACTAGCTATGCCATAGATTTGGTACCAAGCACTTACCATTTTATCTCCCATTTTCTTCCTTATGAGATAAGGTCGTAGGTCATCCCCATACCGAATAAAGTAATAATACGATACTAAACGATCTAAAGGTTTTCTAATGATATTTATGTACAGTGGTTGCTGGCTTACACCGAATCTGCAAGAGAAAAAATAATTATTGATAATGCAGTGCGTTTATCAAGCCGTAAGAAATATATTGTAATTCGAGTTTTTGTCTTGCTCAAATAGGTAGGAACACATATAAGGCATTTTAACTCAGAATTCAAAGGTAAAAATCCTCCTAAGTATTATTTGACACACTTCTGGCATTACATAAACTCTGATTTAAAAAACAGAAACAATATAATATTCCAAGCTATACTGGATCAGCACTTTATACTTAAGAGCACAGCACTATAAAATAAAAAAGAAAGAGAAATTTCTTTTTCAAACAAGATGCCATATCCACTAGAGAGAGCAACAGTAAAAGATCTGAGGGACATGGGTTGGCATATACCCTGTTCTTCATTGCCACCTATTGTTGATAAGTACTTGTGACAAGGATATTCAATTCAAGGAGTGTGGAACTTCTCCATCCCCTGTTAACCACGTCTTACTATATTAAGGGTTTCACTAACACAGGTAACTAAAAAGAAAGCAAGAAGACTTAATATCTATTCAGGAGCTTTGATGCTCATTACATTTAAATTAAACTGGTTCATAGTTCCTCTAAACAATCCAAATATATACTTGGAACAAAAGTTAGCATTTGGAAAGGCTTTTTCTAGAGAGTACAAGAGACAAGTATAAATATACACACTAAACTTACTAAAGAGGCACAAAAACAAAACTTAAGAGAAAATTATCCATAATCACAAACCTGTCAAAATCCAAATAAGCAATATGACCATGATATATACCAGGCTTTTTCTCCAACCAGTTCGACACATTATAAACAAAACGCACCTGAAACATTGAGATATAATGGTTTACTTAAGAGAGCATTTTTTACTGAGTTCTATTGAATTACATATACTCTACCTTTCTGTAGGTTAAGAAAAGGAGAATGTTTTGTTTCAAACATACTAATATATAGGCACAAAGTAGTTGAGTGGCCACATATGTAAGAAAAAAATTGTGGTAACTGGAGTTCAGTATGTCCTGCCTGTCCTAAACTCTCCCTCCCAATGCATGATACATGTTATACTAATTATAACACACCTAAGATAGCCAACCATTCCAAAGGACATGCATTCAAGTCAGCCTGTAATGTTTATAATAAGACAAGAGTGGTGTATATCACAATCTTACCTTGGGTATAGTGAGTACACTGACAGATATGACAGGTCAATATGGATTCAAAAGCTAAATGAGCCAAGCATATGTAGCAGGCATGAGTAAATCTGTCAAGTCCATAAGAAAATTTTAATAATATAAATGTATTTATAAACATTAACAAACAGACCTGTATGTCCTGCCAATGCTCAGCCATATACAATCTTCTCAATGAACTAAGGCAAGCGTAAAAAACAAAAAAGTTTTACAGACTTGCCTGATCAGTTAGCGATAACGTTGGAACATTTTTGGTAGTATTTATGTGCAACACATTAAATTTATTTCTAGCACACAGGTCATATGCCAAGCCTATGAAAGAGGTAGATCCAGTCTTTGGAACACGATTATATATAATGACTAAATTGTCCAGATCCAAAACCATTTCACTTGGGGGTGTACCACTCAGAAAGGAACCCAAAGAGGCTGAAATGAAAACAAGCAGATATACAGTATATCAATAGAATAACTAACTCTGCAAAACATGGGTTGAGGCACACATATGTGCAGCAATGTATAATATACAATAAACTGTACAATGCTTACTGTGCAAAACACATTGACTCGAATTTTTGTTCATGACATGTATTTAATTTTTTAATTTCATGAGGATCGGTTACAATTTGAAATGTATGTGCAATATCACTCTATCAGTTGAAGACCATCAGCATCAAAATAATTTTATGGAGTACTTTATAAATGCAATACATGGTACACAACATCATAATATTACGAAAGCCATTAAATAACAATGGGAAGAAAGGAAATTTTAGGGAGAGAAGTACTGCCAACTCTCTGCATCCTTATCCTTGCCAGGAACTTCCTTTGACTTACAAATACTACGAGGCGCAATATCACCAAGAATATCCATCACAGCTTCTTTTTACAATATACTGTATATAGTTTCTTTCTACAGTATATAGGTAGAATATGAGAAGGAATTTCTTTGCACCATAACCAGGGATATTACATTTAATCAATTGCCAAGACAGGAAACTCAAAGTGTGCAAATTATTTTTCCCATCTTCGGGGATACCCATATTAGTTGCCTCCTACAATATGTAGTGCTTACAGGTATGGAATTAATTCTCTCTTCACCCTCAAAGATATTCCTTCTAATTGCTTCCTACTGCACATCAAAACTACTGGCATGGAAGTTTATTTTCTATCATCACAATGAATAGCCCCAATTCTAGTCATCTCCTATAATTTATAAGTCATATAAGCGAGGGTTTCAAAGTCTCTCACCACAAGTGATTTTCCCTGACATACAGGGAATACGAAAGAAACCATTTCTAATTCTCCACTGGAGATTTAATAAATACTATACTAAATTATATTTCACTTACGATGTGACTGCATTGCCTTTCGAAGATGCGTTAATTCCGTAACCAAATGAATGTACAAGAGCATCGCAAACCCTCCAATACCCGTCATGAAAAAAATTATACATCGCGAACTTTTCAGTCTTGAGGTATTCATTCTGAAACTTCTTTGGAAATGAATCTGCAATTAAAGGAAATAATTTTTCATTTATTTACTGTATTTAAAACCTCATGAGCCATTAATATTGAAGGATAAATGGATAATCATACATTTGTTTTTTCAATTTAAAAAAAGATACTGTATATTGGAATTAAAGGATACAGAGACATAATTAATCTCATTATCCAATGGAATGTTAGATTGAAGAGATTTATATAACTCATTTACTGCATTAAAAACATCATCTTCTACGTATCTGCGCAGCCATCCAAATTCAAATACATAAAAATATACAAAAAAAGAAAAAGAAAAAGGGGAATCCTAATTTAGTTTTCATATGAAAGTTTTATTTAATAACAGGGAATACAAGTGGCAACTGACATAGAAGACATCCATGACTAATCTTTATAAATAAAAAATTAAGTAAAATATAAAAAACAAAACATTGCAAATGGGTAATCACAAATTAATAAACAAAAAGAAATAATAAAAAAAATAAATATGATGTAATATCCTACTTGAGTTAGTAAGGTGGAAATAACCAAAGACAAAGGGAAGCAGCAGAGCTCACCATGCTCTACACAGTATACATGAGGGGGTATATTACCCTTTCCTTATTATCCCCAACTGACTGTGTGTTTGGGCCTCTTATTGCTAGATAACTTCATATCCTGGCTTGTTGAGCAGGGGTGGATGAAAAAACAGCCAAAATTCGCTGTAAGGGAGACACTCTTGGAAGAAACAGGAAAAATTGAAACATTAAAACTTTTCCCAATAAAAAAAATGGATGCTGCTATCTTTTTCCGTTAGTTAACAAATACATATTCCTTGTAAAACTTCATTCTACAATGCACCACCTGGATTGCAGCTTACACCTATTTTACTGTAAACTGCAATAAAGGATCATTAGGCAAAAGTGGTGTCTATAGGCAACACAATGCATCAATGATAAAGTCAAAAGCCAAATATTGTAATATATGAATAATTCCCGTAGTAGGTTGGACCATGGAACCAGCTACCTGTTGTGATACTACAGCTGAAGGTCTTTTGGACTTATATAGGACTGCTCGACGTTAAGCCTTCCATCAGTTAGGGTTCATTTTCTATGCCTACATCAACACCGAATATTCTTTGATATTTGCTACACATTTCATATTATTCTTTCACATCTGACAAGTCACTACACTCTTCATCTCTGTTTCTCTTTACTTTGTTTTCTTCGCACCCAGGCCAGATGAAGGCAGTTTTATTTTAGGTAAAGTTTTAGAAGAGAGAATTACAAAGAGAAGTGTCGAAAAAACACATTTTTGGTGTCATAACCTGATCTAACCTAACATCACCTAGGGGAATGCATCTTCCCCAGGGGGCTTCATATTTCATTAATCCCCATAACTAAAATAATACTTTATTTTATCTTTTTTTTTTGGCACGTCCTGGTGTCACACTCATAAAAATAAAGCCAATAAGGCTTGTGTGCACCAAAAATATGAAGCAAGGTTTTCAAATATAATATGCGAGGTCCTCGCATTTGCTAAACGATCAGTGCCATATTCATCATCAACAATCGCTTTAGTCGAAGGTAACTAAAACAAACTTACATGAACTCATGCAGTTATAGTTTGGTTAGGATCTAACTAGAGTGATCTATTTACAAAAGTCCTTTACTTTGCACCGAGAAATGAGGGTGATGAGTTAAAAGGCCCAAATGTCCAACCTTAATGAAATTGCAAACTGTGTTCAACAGCATGTCCAAATTACAAAATGTGTAGATTATAAATAATTGTTCGTTGTTTTCTTAATATACATAAAAAGCAATTAAAGCATATGAAAATCGATGAATTAAAAAGAAAACTTTCTCAATTCTGAAAAGTTTGTGTTTTCCTTAACCTACCTAATGTATATTATAGGAATATGATATGCCATAGTACCAAAACGACTTATCCTTATCAATAATTACCACTTACCTTGAATATTCCTGAAGAACGAAATGACTGCCACGTATCTGTTGGCTGGAATATAGTTTATTCAAAATAGAGTCTAGGTGATCCCCGACTCTTCAGTGATAGAGTAAAACTTCGAAACTATCGCCATTCATGTCATAATTCGCATATAGTCTCTATATTCATTTATATTTCAAATTTATTATTTCGATTCATTTCATTGCTTACTGTAACTGAAATAATTATATCTACAATACAGCAGAGACAACTACTACGAACTTGACTGCAGGGAATGCGATGTTAGTCGAGGCAAGATCTACACCTCGTACGAGGTGAATATAAAGACCCACATTCATATATTCCGAAATATATACGAATTCTGTCTCTGTATTCTAATCAAATACAATATTCCGTCAATAAACAAACGCTCACAAATTATATATTCTTGCAATCATCTTCAGTGGAACCGAAAACCTGGACATCTTACAAAGGTCGTTTGTTTATGTTAGTGGCGTGAGGAATTACCGAATGCCATCATAGACAACTATACTAGAAGAGGGCAGAGGATTAATGTTGCCAGATCACTGTTGTCTCTTTAAAGGTTATGTTCCAAAAACCCATTATTTTTCATTTTCTTCCGTCTCTCTGCTTAGAACACTTAGATAATTAATAAACAAGGAAAAAATATATAGGAATTGGTTATCATTGTATATCAGGATGAAATTTGAATAAAAGTCAAATTCTAACAGATATTTCAATGTTGCCAATGGTACCTCATTGTTCCCAATACTACGACAGATAACCAGAATTGGACATATTTATATGTGAAATCCCTTAAGATGAGCATCAACATGTATTATTCTAGACGAGCCCCAAAATATCCGGTGAATCCAGTGACCATTATCCCGAGTGAATGCCCTTTGTAACCTCTGACCGTGGCGTCTCGAACCCAGATTCTTTCTTTCTTTCCTTTTGGTGTTTGTTTCTCGACTCCGCTCCGTCTATAAAGCGCTCTGGGAGTCGCACCTTAATTGTATTCACACTCTAAACTTTGTAACTGTCACTTATAGTCATTTCAGAAGTGTAGCAGTCGCCAAAGAGATGCGTTTTCAGTCTCCTCTTGAAAGTATCAGCATTATTACATTCCTTAATCTCCTTATGAAGGCGATTATAAAGCCTTGGTGCAGAAATCTTGAATGCTCTAAAGCCTTATTTTAGGTTACATCTTGGTTCATCTAGCATGAAGGGATCATCACTGCGTCTGAGAGTCACCACTCAAACTCATGATCTATCACTCGGTCACTGTGGCAAATATATATATATATATATATATATATATATATATATATATATATATATATATATATATATATATATATATATATATATATATATATATATATATATATATATATATATATATATATATATATATATATATATATATATATTCCCCCTGGTGAGGGGGAGAAGAATACCTCCTCCTAGTTCTGCGTGTCGTAAAAGTCGACTAGATGGGGCAGAGCAAGAGAATTGGGATTCCCCGCCTTTGAATTTACCGCCTACAAAGAGTAAGGTTGTTTCTTTGACTCAGTCACCCCTGTTATAAAGGGGAGTTATGGCTTTTATATATTTACACCCCGTATATAGATAGATAGATAGATAGATAGATAGATAGATAGATAGATAAAGGGAAATAATTCAAGAACCCATAATTTAAACATTTTATTTGTATCACAAAGCTTAATGAGCAATTAAAAACTAACAATTAATTCATGACACCTACTTCGAATACCTGTATTTCATGCTCTAACTTACCAACCAATATTAACAATAGTTTTTTTTCTAAGTGCATATGGATATTTTTTTTTTTTATCAGGCTGACGAACAACAGGCTTTAAAATTTAAGTTTGCTTTCAGATTGCAAAATAGCAGTTTTCAGGCTGAGGGGGGTTAGGTTTGAATATAATATGTCAGTTTTCAGCAGACTATGGAAAGTATAAGACAGTCTTTAGTTTGAAAAACTATAGTTTCCACACTAAAGAACAGCATGCTTCCAATTGAACTTTTAACTTTTAGGCTGCAAAGCAGCAGTTTTTAGGCTGAATAACAGCAGGCTTAGAATAAAATATGTAAATTTCAAGGCTGCAGAACAGCAGCTTACAGATTAAGACGTAGGCAGGTATTGAAAATAATATGACAGTTTTCAAACAGCAAAACAGCAATTTTCAGGCTGCAGAACAACAGATATTGAAAAGAATATAATAGATTTAAGGCTTCAGTATGATGAGATATGAGTTTAACGGCTGCAAAAAAAGTAGCTCTTGCAAAGAATATGACGGTTTTCAGGTCACATCACAGCAGTTTTAGCAAAAACTGAGTATTTGCGAAGGTGTACAGTAGTACCTTGAAATGAATATGATTATTTTCAAGCTGCGGAATAGCAGTTTTAGAAAGACAGAATATTTTTGAAGTTGTAAAATAGCAGTTTTACAAAGACTGTATATATATATATATATATATATATATATATATATATATATATATATATATATATATATATATATATATATATATATATATATATATATATATATATATATATATATATATATATATATATATATATATATCTGAAGCAGCAACACAGCACTCTTTCAGAAGTCTCTGAACATATTTCAAGGACAGCAGTATTAAAGTACCAAAATTTTCTCAAGCTGAACAATAGCGTTTAAAATGCAGAGAAGTTTTCAAGCTAAATAGTAGCAGTTTTCAAGCTTAAGTACAGCAGTTTTCAAGCTTAAGTACAGCAGTTTTCAAGCTTAAGTACAGCAGTTTTCAAGTTGTCCTTTCTAAGCAGTAATTTATCATGCTTTGAAAGGAATATGAAATTTACCAAGCTAGAAATGGTAGTTTGAGAATATCGAAGTATCTCAGTAACCAAAATTGCTGCTGTTGTATAGAATATAATCGAAAGCTCTAAGCTGTCAAAAAAGACATATTTTGAAATATACGAAATATTCTCACGATGAGCTTATTTCAAGCTCAAAACAGCAGTTTTTTTAATCAGACAAGCACTTTTTGAACATACCTCTACCTACAGAACGTCACTTTTTGAGAGTAAGATGTGCAAACTATTAATCTGTAAAACTATATTAATTATAAAACGAGAACATCGTTTTATTGTATACATCATGGAAATTTCTCGTCCTACAAAACAGCACGTTTTAGATGTGCTAAACTTTTTGGCTGCGATAAAAAAACCAAACAATTTTTACTTTTGAAAACCAAGTGATCTCTTTTTAGAAACACCAAGCTATGGGACAGCAATTTTTGAAAACTTTAGGCAGTTTTTTTCAATTACCAAAAACAACATTCTTTGGAAACACTAATGAATCATGTCAAAGCCCAGATTAACAATTTTGAAAGCATTGAAAATATCTCAGCTGAAGACCAAATATATATTTTTTTAGATTATCGCTTTCTCAGGGTCTAGAACATCACTCTTTATATATTTTTTCAAACGAGATACCGCATCCTACTGGGCCAGCCGTGTGGCCCCAACTGAAAAAAAAAATAAAAAAGAGGTAGCTTTGCTCTTCACTATGCTCTTCCTATCTCCATCTCCATCACTCAAGCCATACCGAGAAAACTAACGTAGGACTAGTGTCCCTCATTAGATCGATATGTAGTCTGTTACCTTTCTTTGTTTCTCAGGTGACACTTGTGGTCCTTGACTATATTTGTCTTACTTCCTTGTCTGATTTCCTCGGTTATTATATTTGTAAGCCACACTGGTGTTTTTTGAGCATATTGGTAATATGTGATTTCCAATTAGGGATAATTCTTTTAAGACATATTGCCTTCTCCAGCAAAGGTCAGCTGGGTGATCCAGGCCACCTTTAAACTTGCCTCCATCACTCTAAACATAAACAGTTACTCACTACCACACTTATGCACACTATAAGCAGCGAGCAATTTGAAACCATCGTCAGTGATCACTAAAAGAACCAGGACTCATATTTCCATGGTTTACACTTGCACTCTTCACGAGGGTTTAATTTTGCTCAGTGGCGGTTGTTACAGTAGGTTGCATACCACTAGGAGACAAATCATGCAATCTGTCGCATGCCTCTCAAATTACTGGATATCAAGGCCTCTCCTGGACATTTGCTCAAAATGAACAAAAGCCATATCGATACATAGTAATATCACAATAAACAAGGCTATGGCATGTTATAACCAAAAAGGAGAAAATCTAAGAGGTAAGTCCTCAGGAATTGGAGTTTATCCTCAGCAGAAAGCTGACTCAGGTACTTGTGGTGATTTTCGGTTGCATGGAATGCTCGATCTGGCTTAGGGAACCTCTCAGCAAACTCACCAGCGCCCAACCAATACAAGGTATCGTTAGCTTCCTGTTGAAGATTCTCGTATCTGCCAACTGCATCGTACTGAAAGAAAAAGTAGATGAAGATGGTGGATCAAGTAACGATAATCTTCCAAGAGTCTACTAGTAAGACAATACCTTCTTCACTAGTAAAATATTACACTTGCCTCATTCCCCCTTGTAAGTGGGGTGGCCGAGCCAAGAAATGCGCATTCACCACGATCCACACATACCTCAACCACTCCTCTCAGCTCCTTGGGGATAAAGGATTGCCAAATCTCCCCCCTCTTCCACCCTGCTTGGGTCACCCAAAAGGTAGGCGGGCAAGAATATTCTACAATGAGGCCCGACACCCGCAGCTGGTTTACCCCACTGATTCATCACATGGCAACTCCTCTCACACCAATCCATCACAGTTCACTGAGCTAGCAGGTGCAAGAAATAACTTTGGGCCGCGTCATCAATGCACAATCTTTCTCCAATCATTCCTATCTTTTGCACACACTCTTCCCTGTTCCACTGACATTCCACGTGCATTCATTGCTCTTTTCATGCCATCTACCCAACTCATTCTAGGTCTCCCTCTTGACCTAACTCCAATCACTTTTGCATTCCACACTCTCCTCACTATTCGTTCATCACTCATCCTTTCCATGTGTCCAGACCAACTCAACACTTTCTGATCTAACCTATCCGTCAGCTTCATCCAAAACCCGTTCTCTGCCGGACACCCTCATTTCGTACTCTATCTATTCAAGTTACACCAATCTTACCTCTCAAACACCTCATCTACATTACATGTGGCAGTAAAAGAGGCTGTAAAGGTGGTGGCTCTGGAAAACATACAAACAGTTGACTATAAAGAGACAGTAATCGAAAAAATGAAAGACGTTGTGATGGAAAGGGCAAACCCACTCATCAGACAGGCACTTGATAAGGAGAAGACAGTGGTAATCTCAGGCATAAGCGAGTCCCAGGAGCCAACATGGCAGGGGAGACTTGAAGAAAATAAAGCTAGGGTTGTAGACCTGATAAGAAAGCTTGGAGTAGTATGTGGTCCTGAGGATATTGTAAACATACACCAACTAGGTAAATATTCGAGGGAAGGAAAGCCGAGACCAACAAAAGTAACCTTTGAGAGAGGGGAAACATGTAGGGAAATATTGTTGAGAAAAAAAAGTCTAAAAGACCTTCAAGAATTCAAAGAAGTGTTTATTAGACGATACAGAACACAGGAAGAGATGGGAAAGATCAAAAACTTGTTGCAAGAGGCAAGAAGGTTAAATGATGAAAGAAATGAAGAAGAGACGAAAAATTTTCATTACAGAGTTCTTCCAGACAAAGGGGAGATAAAGAAGATAATGACAGAAGATCAGGGGATGGGGCCTCATTAAGATTGTTATACACAAATGCTGATGGATTAGCTGGTAAGGCAGTAGAATTAAAAGATAGGATTCACAACAGTAAGGCAGATATAGTAGCAATTACAGAGACTAAGTTGAGTGAGGACATAAACAGTGTCACAGTTTTTCCTAAGGGCTTCAGAATACTAAGGGTTGAAAGATCTGAGAGGACTGGTGAAGGGATAGCACTGCTCATAAGTGAAAGGATTCAAGTTGAAAAAATAAACTTGGCTATAGAAAGTGAGTTCAAGGAATTTCTTGTTGCTCGCATAAATACTGGGTCAGAGAGCATTATAATAACTGTTGTATACAACCCACCAAGGAACCAAAATAGGCTTGAAGTTTATGAGGAAAGTCATATAGGTACTATTGAAGTCATAAACTCAGTTGTTAACATGGCACGGGAAAAAAAATGTAGGATTTTGATTATGGGAGACTTTAATCATAAAGAGATAGATTGGATAAATCTTGACCCACACAGTGGTGAGGACTCATTCGGGGCAAGATTCCTAGATTGCGTACAAGGGAATTTCCTACACCAACATGTAATGGAACCAACAAGGGCCAGGGGTGGGGATGAGCCATCACTACTTGATCTAGTGTTCACAGATAATGTGTTGGATATTGAAAAAATTGAGTATGAACCACCAATTGGAAAGAGTGACCACTGTGTGTTGTTGATGGAGTATATCATTGAAGATATTCTTCCTGAGAGTAGAGGCACTGAGGACATGAGGAGGAACTATCGGAAAGGAGATTACATCAAAATGGATGAGCTTTTTGCAGTTATTGACTGGAGAACCTCATTTTACAACAAATCTGTACAAGAAATGTATGACATCTTTTGTGAGAAATATGGGAAGATAGTAGATTGCTGCATACCTGTCACCAAAGTAGGTGTAATTCATGCCAGAGAGAAATGGTTCGATAATGGGTGTAAAAGAGCTAAGGGGTGGAGAGACAAATGCTGGAAAAGGTATAGGAGGAGAAAAAACATAAATGCCTGGCAAACCTACAAAAGAGCAAGAAATGACTACCTAAGTAAAAGGAGAGAGGCAGAGAGAGACTATGAGAGGGACATCACCAGGAAGGCTAAAGAAAATCCCAAGTTTTTCCACAGCTTTATCAGAGGAAAACTGAAGGTAAAAGAACAGGTTTTAAGGCTAAAGAGAGCGGATGGAAGCATCACTGAGACGGATGAAGAGATCTGCAAAGAATTGAACAAGGAGTTTCAGTCAGTATTTACAGTAGAAAATACCCCACCCCCTCAGATTGCAGTGATAGAAGCTCAAGGGCCGGTATTAGAGAACATCAACCTTACAGCCACAGAGGTATGCAAAGAGCTCATGGATTTGGATGTTCATAAAGCTACAGGTCCTGATGACATATCCCCTCATGTGCTTAAAAAATGCGCAAACACAATATCAGTGGCACTAAGTATCATATTTAAGGAGTCACTGGAGTCGGGGGAGATTCCAAGATGCTGGAAACAAGCAAATGTGATACCTATCTTCAAAAAGGGAAGGAGGGATACGGCTCTGAACTATAGACCAGTTTCCTTGAGCAGCATAGTTTGCAAAGTTATGGAGAAACTACTAAGGAAATATATCTCTCTTCACTTGGAATCCTTCAACTTTTTGTCAGTGAGGCAACATGGCTTCAGAGAAGGTAGATCAACAGTAACAAACTTATTAGAATTTTATGATGAGGTAAGCCGAATCTTACAGGAAAGAGAGGGCTGGGCAGATTGCATATTCCTAGACTTCCAGAAAGCGTTTGACACTGTTCCACATGGGAGACTTATTAGGAAGGTGCAATCAATGGCTAGAATAGGTGGAAATGTTTTGGAATGGATAAAAACTTACTTAGAAGGAAGGGAACAGAGGGTTAGAGTAAGACACTCAGTGTCTGAATGGAGAAGAGTTAGTAGTGGAGTTCCACAGGGTTCAGTTTTAGGGCCACTTTTGTTCCTTGTATATGTAAATGACCTACCAGAGTCTGTAAATTCATTCATGAATATGTTTGCAGATGATGCAAAGATTGTGAAGAAAGTAAAAAACGAGAACAATGGTAGAGAACTTCAGGAGGATCTAAATAATCTGCATGAGTGGTCAGAAAAGTGGCTAATGAAATTCAATACTTCAAAATGTAAGGTAATGAGAATGGGTACAAGTGCGAGAAGGCCCAAGCTTGACTACTCGGTGGCTGGAGTACAACTTCAAGAGACAGAAAATGAGAGAGATCTAGGAGTAAACATAGTGGCAGATTTGTGTCCAGAAATACATGTAAATGGCATAGTAAGGGCAGCATATGCATTCTTATCAAATGTAAGGGTAGCCTTCAGGCACATGGACAAGGAAATGTTCAGAAATATTTATGTAACCTATGTGAGGCCAAAACTCGAATATGCAGCCCCCTTTTGGAATCCACACTTGAAAAATCACATAGCTAAGCTTGAAAAAGTTCAAAGACATGCCACGAAACTGGTGCCAGAAATACGCAATCTCAGTTATGATGAGAGGCTGAGGGAATTAGACTTACCATCACTCGAAGCTAGAAGAGTGAGGGGGGATATAGTGACAGTCTTTAAATTCCTTCATGGTTATGATAGAGTGGATAGGGATCGATATTTTGATATGGCTGGCTCTAGAACTAGAGGTCATAGTTTGAAGCTTGGTAAGAAAACTTGTTTGCAGGATGTAAGGAAATACTTTTTCAGTGTAAGAGTAGTTGATAATTGGAATTGGCTAAGCAAGGAGGTAGTTAATGCTATCTCAATCCATAGTTTTAAGGACAGGTATGATAAGTATCACTAAGTATAAAATGGAACCAATGAGGAGACGGGAAGATACGAGCTTTGGGCTCTTTCCCGTAAACACAATTAGGTAACCACAATTAGGTAATCACATTCAACTTGTTCTTTTCATCCTCTCTTGCATTCCACGTAGACATATAACGTAAAAAAAAAAAAATGATTTATTAAAAAAAAGAACAAGCTAGCCTAGCATAACTTTTTTTTCTTTTTCTTTTTTTTGCGAGGGACTATCCTTACTTGATCCAAGAAGAATAAAAGTATTAGAATACTAAGAAGATTGTGCAGGGGGACAAAAAGTGTAATGACTGTCAATTACAATAATAGAAAGGCAAATTGACGCTTAACGAAAATAAAAAAAACATACGAATTTCAACTCTAGGAAGAAGAAAAGAAGAAAAAGAAAAGGGAGAAAAAGGAGAAGAAAAAAAGAAGAAAAAGAAGAAAAAACGAAGACTAGAAGAAAAACGAAGAAAAGAAGAAGAAAAGGAAGAAGAAAATAGAAAAAGAAGAAGAAAAAGAAAAGGAAGAAAAAGGAGAAGAAAAAAGAAGAAAAATAAAGAAAAAGAAAGAAAGACAGAAAGAAAGAAAAAAAGAAAGAGAGAAGAAGAAGAAGAAGAAGAAGAAGAAGAAGAAGAAGAAGAAGAAGAAGAAGAAGAAGAAGAAGAAGAAAAAGTAATGGTAGTAGAGATTGAAAACATTTCAATATCTATTCAGTAGTTCAGTAGATATAGCTCAATGCAACCACCCAGGAAGTCCCAACTTTAACTCCCCAGAATTAGACAAGCTGTTGTTCTATTCATACCCACTGCTTACAAAGGGGTTCAGATATTAAGATGCCTGGCTGTACCTGTATTGCACATGGAGTGCATAGTTCCACTATTGGCCTCCAATGTTCGTTCTTTTGAGCAATGGTCCATGTACCATTGGGTGGGCTCACCCATTTTATGAATTCATGGAATGTGATATTATGACCTCCTGTATTCTGTAAATGAGATAGAATAATAATTGAAGTTGTAATATTATCAATAAAAAATCATACTGGCTACAGGAAGTTAGACCACTACATAATGATTAGTCAACGCCTTGCGACACATAGCGCCTCTTTCAAATGCCGCTTCTCATTTCTTTTTAGTGCCTTCACTTCTAGATATCTCCAATCATTTCCAGCATCGCATCTCACTGTTCTCACCCAAGCTGGTCAATAAATCATAGTAGATATAGGCGTTGGAAATATTAATTGTAGATACTGAGAACAGTTCAAATTGATAATACAAATTAAATCTCAAAAGTATTCCCTGATTGTTGTAAGGGGCAACGAAAAGGGATAGGGAATCAAAGGGCTGGCAATCCTTTTCGCCATTAAATTTTTCCTTGACGCAGAAGCTGTTGACGATGGATGGTAGCAGGCAGTTATTGAGTTTTGCTTCCTCCTCTTTATTATCACACAAAAACATATATTCAAAAAGCTTTGAAATAGTAATGAGGAAATGCAGGTAAAGATAACTAAGATGACTTACTTTCCCTCGCATCATGTACTCGATCTCTTGACCGACATGTTTATGGAAATCAAAATTACTCTCCATATCCACGTTCTCTAGTTTATCCCGGTAGGCAGATATCAAGCGCTCCATGGGATGGCGAGTGAATAAAAATTTCTTATAAGTCGCCAGGAACTCCTGTCGTTCTTTATCTGGAATTACCATAACAGTATGAAACAGACAAGGCCCATAAATAAAACAAAGTACACTATATTACCACCGAACTACAGTCCTTTTTTCTTTCTTTGCATCTGAAGAGGACTGTAGTTCTGTTGTAGTATTAAGTACATTTTCGCTTTTTCTGTTATATTTGGGTGCCTTTTCTGCTTCATATTGTGCTGTGATATAACAATTTCCTATTATTGTTGGTGCCATGTAGAAGCTAGTGCAAAGGCTGCACAAAAAGCCCATGAGTGTAAAAATACTGAAGGTTATTGATTCCAAGAAAACGCTGTGAGCATCTCTGCAAGTATATTGTACGAGTTATTTCAATTTTTGTCCTTCAAGGAACATAAAGTTGATATTAACCCTCCATAATGCAAAGCAAGTAAAGATAATCCATTCCAAACTTAATAACATAGATTATTTTTTATAGCTAGCAAAGATGATTGCTCCTACAGCAAGCATCCATATAATTATTAATTGGGGTTATTATATTTTAACGAAATCGATCCTAATATGACAAGGTAAAAAGATAGCCCGACCTTTTTCTATTAGGAGAGCATATCTTCACTAGATTCAAAAGATCCTCATTAATGCACAATTTATTAACATAGAAAGGTAATTTTACCTGTAAATTTACTACTGGAAAGGGTGGGGAGAAATTTTCCATGAACCTGGTTTCTCGTGAGATCCATAATGTCTTCGTCTTCTTCCAAAAGACCAACTAACCAAAACCACATTCGCTTCCAAGAGGTACACGCAACCTGTTGGTATGCAGCAATATATAAGTACATATTATTTCTGTTAAATTTGGTCTCAATTTTCAACAGGAAAAGTACATCCTCTTTAGATGGCTAGGTTGTTTAAATAGACTTCATACAATACAAATAATGATAAATAATACCCATGTAGCAAAAATGATCAAGATAAATCAACACAAATTGAATCAATAATTAAATGGAAACAAATTAAAGGTCAAAGAACAAGTTGTGAAGTTGGAAAGAAAATCTGAAGGTAATATGAGATAATTGAAAATATTTGTGAAAACTTGAACAAGAAGTTTCGGTCAGTATTTACAATGGTTTGGATAATCCATCTAGCGGTGGAACGGGTCATGGTAGACCCGTATTTTTTCTACCATTGTATTTACAGCAGAGATTACAAGCACGCATGTGAGAACAGGTGCCAGTATTAGAGAATAGAAACTTTTCTTATTATAGAAATATGCAGAGGTTGGATGAAATTAGATGATGATAAAACTGTGAGACCTGCTGGAACATCCCCTAAAGTACATGACTTTGCTGCACCATTATCTGTAATATATTGCACCATTGGTGAAATGTCTGTGAAAGCCAAACAGACATAGCCCGTTGGAAAAAAAAAATCTCACTAATGTAGCTTACCTTGGGGACAAAACACATCAAGGCTTTATGTTGCGTGTCGACGAGGATGTGTTTCATAACGGCAAAATCGACACTTTGGTTCAAACCCAGGTTCCGACAGGCCCGCACCACAACACCAACGCGTATTTTTTGCAGCTGATCCCATGTCATGTTTCCGTACCTCTCGTACTGTTTTATAAAAAATTATTATTATTATTATTATTATTATTATTATTATTATTATTATTATTATTATTATTATTATTCACCCGTATCCTAGAGAGTTACAAGAATTGTTAAACCTTACCTGAGACATTTGCAGATTGTCTCTCTCTGATTCATCGTGGCTATTTAGAACCCAGTGGAGGACTCGGAGTTGGGGATACTCTATTCCTGAAATTTTATATAATGAATAAAGATAAATACATACATATTGTATATGTAGGAGTGCAAAATTAATATATGTTTAACAATCATATAAAAATATTAAAAATGATTGCTGAATGTAAGTTGGACAATGAAGATCTGAAGTAATATATATATATATATATATATATATATATATATATATATATATATATATATATATATATATATATATATATATATATATATATATATATATATATATATATATATATATATATATATATATACACAAAAGTACCTATTTGTAATTACATAATTGCGCTTACGGGAAAGATCCCAATGCTTGTAACTTCCCGTCTCCTGGTAGCCTCCATTTTTGTACTCAGTGATACTTATCATATTTGTCCTCAGAACTATGGATTGAGTTGGCAATAACTACCTTCTCGCTTAGCGAATACCAACTACTCTTACACTAACAAAGTACTGTACTTCTTTACATCTTGAAAAAAAGTTTTCTTAAGATGCTTCAAACTATGACCTCTTGTTCTAGTGCCAGCCATATCAAAATATCGATCCCTAACCACTCTGTCATAACCATGAAGGCATTTAAAGTCCATAACCATATCCCCCCTCAGTCTTCTAGTTTCGAATGATGGTAAGTCTAATTCCCTCAACCTCTCTTCATAACCGAGATTGCATATTTCTGGCACCAGTTTCGTGGCATGTCTTTGACCTTTTCCCAGCTTAACGATGTGCTTTTTTAAGTGTGTCTTCCAAAAGGGTGCTGCATATTCAAGCTTTGGCCTCACTTAAGTTACATAAATATATCTGAATATTTCAGCGAATTCCAAGATCAACCATTCTTACATTAAAAAAGTACTTCTCTGAACCCTGCAAAGAAGATTTCGTCAGGGATTGATACTTTATATCTTCTTAAACCTCTTCCAGCATATTGTCTCCCTTTCTTTATTCTCTTGCATTCATTATTAAACCATTGTCTTTGGCATTAACAATTCCTATTTTGATAGATGGAATGAAACAACTTACTGTGCTTTCACATTCCTCAAAAAAAAAAAAATCATATATTGTTGCTTAATATGGTTCTCCAGTCAGTATCCGCAGAATGATCGTTAACATTCTTATATTCCCCTTTAGGATAGTTTCCTTCTCTTTCCTCTTATTCTCATTCAAAACAGCTTTGATGATATACTCCATCAACAACAACATTTCTCACTTTTTTAAATCGGTGAATTATACTTAATTATATCAATGCCAAAATGTTGCCTATGAGAACTTGATCGAGTAGTGATGGCCTATCTTCTTCCCTGGCTCTTGTTGCCCCAAAAGAATCCTCTTCAATGTGGGTCACCGCTATTCCAGTCTATTTATCTATGATTAAATAATCCCATAATCAATATCCTATACTTTATCTCATGCGCGATGTTTACTACTGATTATATAGCTTTCAGTATTCCCATATTATTTATCTCATAAACCTCTGATCTTTATTGATTCCTTGGTGGGTTATATACAACAGCAATCATAATGCTTTCTGAACCTGTATTTATGTGAGACAATAAACTCTCTGAACTCATTTTCAATAGCAATATCTATATTTTCAACCTGGAACCTTTCACTTATATACAAAGTTATCCCACCAACAGTCCTTTTAGATCTCTCAACTTTCATTATTTCGTAAACCTTAGGGAAACTGTAGCACTATATATGAATCCTATCCTTTAATTCTACTGCCTGAGGGAATTAGACTTACCATCACTCGAAGTTAGAGGAATTAGGGGGGATATGGTGACGGTTTTTAAATTTTTCCATGGATATGACAGAGTTGATAGGGATCGATAATTTGATATGGCTGGCACTAGAACTAGAGGTCATAGTTTGATGCTTCGTAAGAAAACGTCTTTGGAGGATATAAGGAAGTATTTTCTTTGTTTTCTTTTTTAGAGTAGTTGATATTTGGAATTCGCTAAGTGAGGAGGTAGTTAATGCTAACTCAGTCCATGGTTTAAAGGACAAGTATGATATGTATCACTAAGTTAAAAATGGAAGCGACCGGGAGACAGTGCGTTACGAGCTTGGGGCTCTTTCCCGTAAGCACTTAGATAATTGCAATTAGGTAATTTCATAAATACATACATACATATATACATACATACATACATACATACATACATACATACATACATACATACATACATACATACATAAATGCCTCCAAGACACAGTTTCTGGCTATCTCTTTATCTTCTTCCTCTCCTGATAACCCTATTGTCTTCGAAACTAATGAAATTTACCCTCTTAACTCTATCAATATATTAGGAATCCATATAGCCTCTAACTTGTCTTGGAGGAATCACATAATCCAAATTTCTAAATCTTCATCCAAAAAATTGGGGGTTTTGTTTCGTTTTCGTTATTACTTTTCCTCATTGCAGTTACTTAAAATTTACAAAGGTCTTATCCGCCCCTACTTAGAATACTGCTCACACATCTGGGGTGCTTCTTCCTTTACTTATCTTCTTGATATGGTTGAATCTAAGGCAGTCAGACTCATTAATGATCCTTCTCTTACTTCTAACCTGGATTCTCTCTCTCTTCGCCGTAAGGTCTCTTCCCTTTCGCTTTTCTATCGCTACTACTTCCATCACTGCTCTGATGAGTTGGCGAGTTTCATCCCTCCTCCACTGCCGAGGCCGCTTAACACTCGCCAAGCGGCCTCATCTCACAGGTACTGTGTGGAGATTTGTAGCTCGCGGATTGATCGGTGCAGCGACTGCTTCTTCCCATCTA
>JAXCGZ010002015.1:5000-22500 GCA_037179515.1 Halocaridina rubra | reverse complement strand
AGAAAGGAAAGTTGATTTTGGAAAAGCAAAAGACAGTCATGATAATAAATATATATTGAATAAGAAGCAGTAATAACTATATATATCCTTACTAAACAATACAATAATTCGACAAGTAAATAAGAAATTTAGGAATAATATCTCGTAATACAAAGTACTTGCTTTATATTTACTGAACATGAATATAAGAATATCTAAAGATAAACTTTACATTACTGGGAATAAATAACACATGTGACACATCCTGAATTGTTTTCAACTTTTCAATAACACATGTGACGTATCCGGAATTGTTTTCAACGTTTCCTGTACAGCAAAACTTCATACATTCTACAATAAGTAGTCAAAGAATGTAAGCTATAATAAAGCATTGTTACTGCAATTCCTTAATTATAGTTGTGTCTATCCTATTATTTTATTCAGTATAATCTTGTTAGACAAAATTATATATCTATAAAAGAATAACCTCACATGGACTTTAATTTTTTTTTTCTACAGAGATTGTTTAAGGCCCCATTGAAACAAGTTTTAACTTAAGGTGATGCATTAAGAAACTAGAGTATTCTGCATAACTTAAATGAATGCTCAAGATTTATATAAACATTCCTCTTATAAATGAAAGCATTTCACAGAGTAATGTCTCTGCAACTATAGTGTATATTTATAACATAAATTATTAATATAATACCCAAATGGGTATAACATAGCAATTATATAATACCAAATAAATAACAGACAAAAAACAATACATATATAATAACAAAAGGGAAACATTTGTTGCTACGTCTATTATAGCAAAATTTTAACTTATCACAATTATAATTATTACTTTTTTTTCATTTTTAGGAACGATCTTT
This sequence comes from Halocaridina rubra, assembly GCA_037179515.1. Classification (NCBI taxonomy): domain Eukaryota; kingdom Metazoa; phylum Arthropoda; class Malacostraca; order Decapoda; family Atyidae; genus Halocaridina; species Halocaridina rubra. The sequence continues at coordinate 21,643 of JAXCGZ010002015.1, read as the reverse complement.
CTTGTTAATAAAATGACACAGAATTATCTCTCTCGAGTCACCATAAATTTAGCAGAAAAGGACTCCTACATGTGAGGTCTTGCATTGGACTTTAAAAGATGGTATGGAGAAAATATATCTGCAAACCTTTTTGTGATAAGGTCTTGAATTTAATTGCAAAAGTAGCTGTTTTTGCCAGAACCTTTTTATGGATAAAGAGGTCTTAAATTCAATTGTAAAATATAGTTCTCAGAGCAGATATCAGTTAGAGCCTTTAAAGGATAACAGTGGCGTCCTGATATGAAGTCTATAAGGTGTTTCGCAGGGTAAATTTCTGCAGAAACCTATCAGGGATCAAATGGAAAGTCCTAAATTCAACTAATGAAGGGGCTTCACAAAGAACAGTTTTGCAAGAACCTTTCGAAGATAAGAAGGTCCTGAGTTTGCCTGGTGGTTTGTATAGTATATTTATGATAAAACATATTAATGAAAAGAAGAAAGTTCTGAGTCTAAATGGGGTTTGTAAAACATATTATTTTTTTTTATGATAGGCCTAGTGATATAAGAGCTCCCTTGTTAGAATGATGGTATATATACTCTTTCTGCCAAATAACACAAATATGAGAAATAGAGGATAGTGGCGTTCTTTGAATTATAAACTATAGACACAAAAGGGATAAAGTCATGAAGAGGTGGGAAACCCTTCATATTGGATTTTCTTTTGTAATACCACAGACCTGCTGATTATGAGAGATAGAATGGCAGAGTATATATCAGAAGTTTGGGTGTATGATGGAAAAACATCTTGGAAATTGTGGCTTTGCTAAAGGAAATGACTCCAATCCTGCAGTTCTTTTCTAAAGAAACTGATTAAATAAAATGTTGACTAAGGGACCACATAAAATTTACCAAAAATGATTTACAATATTTTTATGCGTCGATCAAATACCGTGGTGCCAAACAGGATCATATAAAAAAAAGTCTGAATGATAACAGTCAAAGATTTCGTTTAGAAAAAGCTTAAATAAAACAAAGCTTGAAACGATCCAATGAAAATGCCAAAAAATGGTTGATGACAATACTTAAGTTTAAGAGTTTTCACAGTTCAATTACAAATAGTGGTGCTTCGGAGGAGCAAATAGAAAATACCAAAATAGTTCTTTTTCAAACTTTGCTTTTTCTCGAGGAAATACTTTTAAAAGCACCGACACTTGTCCTCTGGGCAATCAGATGGGTATTTCAGGCAGTTTTGGTGACAGAATATATCTGCTTCTTCCAGTAAAGCGAACTCACCTATGGCCTCACACTCATTCCTGAAAGGTAAACCAATACATAGAAAAAAAAAACAACTAAATTGAATATAATGAGAAAATGACAAGGATATAGCAATCATTCATGAAAAGACCACGTTGCACCAAGGAAACCCGATGATTGGTTTTAGAATTTTAACACTGGCAGGGGATTACAGAGATAAATGATAGTATTACATTGATATTATACTTGCTATAGTGATATTATTTCCATATAATGCCATATCTTGCTGACACCAGGAGAGTGTTTACAGATGTATTAAAGGATAAAAATAGCAAGGCCTAATCATACTCCAGCCCCTCCTCACCAACTTACATCAGTTGTTATATGGCAAGAAGAAAAAACTGTTGGAAGGATGGAATTGATAGTTCTTCCTTTCCCTATTCCACACCCTATACACCAGTTGCTATATGGCAAGAAGAAAAAAACTGTTGGAAGGATGAGATTGATAGTTCTTCCTTTCCCTATTCCACACCCTATACATCAGTTGTTATATGGTAAGAAGAAAATAAACTGTTGGAAGGATGGGATTGACAGTTCATCCTTTCCCTATTCCACACCCTGTACATCAGTTGTTATATGGCAAGAGGAAAAAACTGTTGGACGGACGGGATTGACAGTTCTTCCTTTCCCTATTCCACGCCCTATACGTCAGTTGTTATATGGCAAGAAGAAAAAACTGTTGGAAGGATGGAATTGACAGTTCATCCTTTCCCTATTCCACACCCTATACAAAATATTAGTGATCTATAAACTAACCAATGTGATCTAAAAAGGAAGTTATGTTCAACTATATCTTAATATATATGTATGTTTCTCTTTCATAAACAAGAGGTAGCGTCCGCGACTCTGAGGCGTCAGGTCGAGGGTTCGCGTACCGTCACGGTCTGAGGTTAGCAAGGGCATGCACTCAGGGTAAGGATTACATCTGCCAAAACAACTCCTGCGCAAGAAGGCAAAACATCGACCCTACATAAAAGTGGGAAAAGATGTAGGCGAAGAAGAAGAAGAAGATTTAAAGAACTAGGTCAAAGATACTTACACACATCTACAGATTTCGGGGTGACAATTGGGAGGATATTTCATACAGTTTTCCATACACCAGTTCTGACTTCCGACCACTCTCTTAAAGTCGTTGATGGGGATGCACAGTTGGGTTCTGGAATAGAGATCATATGCATATATACACTTTGCAACAGGATGTCTCAATGCTGGCAGGGTGGACACAAGTAAACAGAAATTAGAGGTCGTATTAGTCCAATAATGTGAGGCATTCTTTTTCTACCACCGCACGGGATAATAAGTTTTAATACTTGCGCAATGCGTAGCTATTTACAATTTTCACCTTTTTACTAAGTACTTAATTGCAATATCATATAGGCACACTGACGAACATTAAACACACTACTGCAGGGATGACCTCAACAAGATAATCTCTTATTTACAAAGTGGAAACTAGAAAATTTAATGGAGATATATATTAATGCTGTCTCTCTCTCTCTCTCTCTCTCTCTCTCTCTCTCTCTCTCTCTCTCTCTCTCTCTCTCTCTCTCTCTCTCTCTTTCTCTCAATTTCTCTCTTTCTCTTTCTCTCTCTCTTTCTCTCTCCCATACGATACATCACATATCTATCATTTCAAGGAGTGCCTAATCAAGGTAATTCCTAAATTACAAGAACAGGACCCTAGAAATTAATATGAAATGCATAAGCATTATTTCTTCTTTCTCCTGATGAAACACCATACATTGATTTTAGAAAGAGGACCCAATCTTAGGCAATTTCTCATTTAAAGAGGTAGAATATTTCAAAACACATGAATAGACATCAGCGATAGTCCGTAAATACTATACTCAAACCCTTTATTTCTAGACACAGAACATTTGAATATTTTTGTGTGTAATAAGTGAAAAAAAAAAACGTATAATTTTACCTTCTCTTGTACTTAGGAAACATGAGAGAGAACAACTTGTCAATTTAAGAGAAAGTAAGAAATGTTCACTTTTTTTTTTACTTATCTCATTATTAACGTGTTTTCATTATTTCACTATTTGTATGGCTGTCTACTAAAGATCTCTTTTCATTAAAGAGAGTCTTAGCAATGAAAACAATAGAAAAATTTTATCATGAACAAATAGAAATAATACCAGGAGCTAAAATTATATCCAGTGACAAAAAGGCACAACACCTCCTGGCTTGAAGACGGGGATTTGCATAAATTTGAGAGCGAAGACATCTCTTGAGAACACAAATTTACTCAAGAAGCGCAAAACCTTCAGTATCTAATGAAAAATACGGACAAAACTTGCCATGTAAAGAGTATTTCTATCAGTTTAAGAAAAAAAAAAAAGAGGACATCTTGGTAAGCACTAATATACAAATTAACACCAAGACCTTGTTATCTAATAGCAAACTAAACAAATCTTCCTGGTGTGTGTGACTTTTTTCCCATCTGTGTGGGAAAGAGTACATCGATGTAAACATCGTTATACAATACAGTATTAAGTGTTCATTACCTGATAACAAGTGGAATAAGACCTGCTGGTCTATGTGGAGTATCGGGCTCTTTCTGAGAGATTGGAACCCCAGGGAAATTTCCTCTGAAGTAAAGAGCCCAAGGATTTTCGATATTGTTGGCCTCTGGAGGATATCCAGAACTGATTCCTGTCTGAGTGTGGATCATGACATCAGCGCAATTGACAAACGTCTCTTGAGGTCCCTTACCAACACCAATGCTGCCAGTTGCATCAGTTCCCCAGGTGTTACCTAGAAAGAGATGATAGTCAGCAGTCTTAATGCAACAGCTTTAGCGTGATAAACTAGAAACACAGAGGGTTGCAAATACTGGAAGAATCCGTAATAATGGCTAAAAAGAAGTCAGTATTGAAATGGAACTTGTTTAAGCTCCCACTGAATATGTCTAGTTTCTATGTATATTTTCTGAAAGCATCAATACTTAGTCTTTTTATCAATAAAGTTCAGTAAATTCTTTTCAAATAAAAGTAATCTGTTGTATGACCAGACTCTCACGGTAAAGTTTTTAAATATGGCAGCCGGCAGCAATATTAACACCTCATTTCAATAAATTCTTTTAAAACTGTAGCAAAAACATTATTATCACAGCATTTAGAACAGCAGTAATGGGTAGTAATAACACAGTTCCTCGGTAATTCCTTAAACACAGCCTTGTAGTATTATCACATAATTCTACTAATTACATTTGATTTAAACAAGTTTATCCAGCAGATATATATACAAGAATTAGAGTAAATTCTTTTAACTTTTGGAGCGAACCGGAGCATGGGAAAATAGATGAATCATTCTTGGTGCTGGAGAAAACATACCTCAGTACCCATATCCATTGTGTGTGTCATAAGTGCTAACTAAACCGTCCAAGACTGATTTTTTTTTTCCCACCAAAATAAAGTTGATAGAAGGTATGAAGATAGGCCTACGACGATGCTCTATTGCTTCTCATGCCTGTTCAGTTGTGGCCACTTTGCTGGCTGGCCATCCCACTGACTTTACATGAATACGGTATGTCATGTGGATATAGTATAAAAATAAAGACAGACAGGCCATTAGGATGATACGCGGCCCTTGTGTAGCAGTTATGGCCATCTCACGTCATGCGAAAAAATAAAAAAGTTGAATTTCGTGAATTTTAGGAAGAATTGGGTAAAATCGCCTTTCTCACCTGCAAAATACTTCCACTGTATGACACAATATGAGCAAGTTATGCCTTCGGGTAGTTTGACTCTCCATCTGAATATTTCCTGTTTCTTGCTGTCTTCTGGTATAACAAAGCGAATTTCATCAGTTCCTTTTATCATCAGTGGATACCTAAAAAAGCAAGAATTCAAAAACACTTAGAAGGATCAGAATCTATTATAACTAAGCAAAGGCTAAGTAGAACAGGACGCTAAGTGAGTGTTCCATTTAATAAAGCATGTTCAGTGAGTTCACCATATCAAATACCTTCAGTAGATACCCAAAAATACAATAATTCAAAATTAATAAGACACAACGGGGTAGGACTAATAAAAGAAAATATCGTAGGCGAGCTGTTTTCGACAAGGTATACCCCATAAACGCTGGTCCCAAAAGAACTAACACCGAAAAAGCTATTACAAGAAAGCTAGCGAAACAACATATTGCTTTGTATACTTTGCTTATAATACTTTGGTTAGGGTTAGGTTAAGATTTGCTAAGACTTTTTTTTTTTTTTTTTTTTTTTTTTTTAACAATAGTTTATTTGGGACGGTTTTCAGACCAGTTCTGACGTACATTCGCTTTAACAGATCTTCCTGGTGGGACTCATTTAGGAGGTATGAAGTAGCATCCTTCATGTAGAACTTCCCAATAAAGTTGAGTGGCTCCTTGAATTCACCATTAGCGGTGTGGAGTCAATGGAGAAGTGCCATCTACACAAGCTTAGGCTTTCATCAAGGCAAATATACTTATAAAACACACACACACACACACACACACACACACACACACACACACACACACACACACACAAACATAAATGCCTGGCAAACCTACAAAAGAGCAAGAAATGACTACCTAAGTAAAAGGAGAGAGGCAGAGAGAGATTATGAGAGGGACATCACCAGGAAGGCTAAAGAAAATCCCAAGCTTTTCCACAGCTTTATCAGAGGAAAACTGAAGGTAAAAGAACAGGTTTTAAGGCTAAAGAGAGCGGATGGAAGCATCACTGAGACGGACGAAGAGATCTGCAAAGAATTGAACAAGGAGTTTCAGTCAGTATTTACAGTAGAAAATACCCCACCCCCTCAGATTGCAGTGATAGAAGCTCAAGGGCCGGTATTAGAGAACATCAACCTTACAGCCACAGAGGTATGCAAAGCGCTGATGGATTTAGATGTTCATAAAGCTACAGGTCCTGATGACATATCCCCTCATGTGCATAAAAAATGCGCAAACACAATATCAGTGGCACTAAGTATCATATTTAAGGAGTCACTGGAGTCGGGGGAGATTCCAAGATGCTGGAAACAAGCAAATGTGATACCTATCTTCAAAAAGGGAAGGAGGGATACGGCTTTGAACTATAGACCAGTTTCCTTGACCAGCATAGTTTGCAAAGTTATGGAGAAACTACTAAGGAAACATATCTCTCTTCACTTGGAATCCTTCAACTTTTTGTCAGTGAGGCAACATGGCTTCAGAGAAGGAAGATCAACAGTAACAAACTTATTAGAATTTTATGATGAGGTAAGCCAAATCTTACAGGAAAGAGAGGGCTGGGCAGATTGCATATTCCTAGACTTCCAGAAAGCGTTTGACACTGTTCCACATGGGAGACTTATTAGGAAGCTGCAATCAATGGCTAGAATAGGTGGAAATGTCTTGGAATGGATAAAAACTTACTTAGAAGGAAGGGAACAGAGGGTTAGAGTAAGACACTCAGTGTCTGAATGGAGAAGAGTTAGTAGTGGAGTTCCACAGGGTTCAGTTTTAGGGCCACTTTTGTTCCTTGTATATGTAAATGACCTACCAGAGTCTGTAAATTCATTCATGAGTATGTTTGCAGATGATGCAAAGATTGTGAAGAAAGTAAAAAACGAGAACAATGGTAGAGAACTTCAGGAGGATCTAAATAATCTGCATGAGTGGTCAGAAAAGTGGCTAATGAAATTCAATACCTCAAAATGTAAGGTAATGAGAATGGGTACAAGTGCAAGAAGGCCCAAGCTTGACTACTCGGTGGCTGGAGTACAACTTCAAGAGACAGAAAATGAGAGAGATCTAGGAGTAAACATACTGGCAGATTTGTCTCCAGAAATACATATAAATGGCGTAGTAAGGGCAGCATATGCATTCTTATCAAATGTAAGGGTAGCCTTCAGGCACATGGACAAGGAAATGTTCATAAATATTTATGTAACCTATGTGAGGCCAAAACTCGAATATGCAGCCCCCTTTTGGAATCCGCACTTGAAAAAGCACATAGCTAAGCTTGAAAAAGTTCAAAGACATGCCACGAAACTGGTGCCAGAAATATGCAATCTCAGTTATGATGAGAGGCTGAGGGAATTAGACTTGCCATCACTCGAAGCTAGAAGAGTAAGGGGGGATATGGTGACAGTCTTTAAATTCCTTCATGGTTATGATAGAGTGGATAGGGATCGATATTTCGATATGGCTGGCTCTAGAACTAGAGGTCATAGTTTGAAGCTTCGTAAGAAAACTTGTTTGCAGGATGTAAGGAAATACTTTTTCAGTGTAAGAGTAGTTGATAATTGGAATTGGCTAAGCGAGGAGGTAGTTAATGCTATCTCAATCCATAGTTTTAAGGACAGGTACGATAAGTATCACTAAGTCTAAAAATGGAACCGATGAGGAGACGGGAAGATACGAGCTTTGGGCTCTTTCCCGTAAACACAATTAGGTAATCACACACATGTGCCTAAAAAATGCGCAAACACAATATCAGTGGCACTAAGTATCATATTTAAGGAGTCACTGGAGTCGGGGGAGATTCCAAGATGCTGGAAACAAGCAAATGTGATACCTATCTTCAAAAAGGGAAGGAGGGATACGGCTTTGAACTATAGACCAGTTTCCTTGACCAGCATAGTTTGCAAAGTTATGGAGAAACTACTAAGGAAACATATCTCTCTTCACTTGGAATCCTTCAACTTTTTGTCAGTGAGGCAACATGGCTTCAGAGAAGGTAGATCAACAGTAACAAACTTATTAGAATTTTATGATGAGGTAAGCCAAATCTTACAGGAAAGAGAGGGCTGGGCAGATTGCATATTCCTAGACTTCCAGAAAGCGTTTGACAATGTTCCACATGGGAGACTTATTAGGAAGCTGCAATCAATGGCTAGAATAGGTGGAAATGTTTTGGAATGGATAAAAACTTACTTAGAAGGAAGGGAACAGAGGGTTAGAGTAAGACACTCAGTGTCTGAATGGAGAAGAGTTAGTAGTGGAGTTCCACAGGGTTCAGTTTTAGGGCCACTTTTGTTCCTTGTATATGTAAATGACCTACCAGAGTCTGTAAATTCATTCATGAATATGTTTGCAGATGATGCAAAGATTGTGAAGAAAGTAAAAAACGAGAACAATGGTAGAGAACTTCAGGAGGATCTAAATAATCTGCATGAGTGGTCAGAAAAGTGGCTAATGAAATTCAATACCTCAAAATGTAAGGTAATGAGAATGGGTACAAGTGCAAGAAGGCCCAAGCTTGACTACTCGGTGGCTGGAGTACAACTTCAAGAGACAGAAAATGAGAGAGATCTAGGAGTAAACATACTGGCAGATTTGTCTCCAGAAATACATATAAATGGCGTAGTAAGGGCAGCATATGCATTCTTTTCAAATGTAAGGGTAGCCTTCAGGCACATGGACAAGGAAATGTTCATAAATATTTATGTAACCTATGTGAGGCCAAAACTCGAATATGCAGCCCCCTTTTGGAATCCGCACTTGAAAAAGCACATAGCTAAGCTTGAAAAAGTTCAAAGACATGCCACGAAACTGGTGCCAGAAATATGCAATCTCAGTTATGATGAGAGGCTGAGGGAATTAGACTTGCCATCACTCGAAGCTAGAAGAGTAAGGGGGGATATGGTGACAGTCTTTAAATTCCTTCATGGTTATGATAGAGTGGATAGGGATCGATATTTTGATATGGCTGGCTCTAGAACTAGAGGTCATAGTTTGAAGCTTGGTAAGAAAACTTGTTTGCAGGATGTAAGGAAATACTTTTTCAGTGTAAGAGTAGTTGATAATTGGAATTGGCTAAGCGAGGAGATAGTTAATGCTATCTCAATCCATAGTTTTAAGGACAGGTACGATAAGTATCACTAAGTTTAAAAATGGAACCGATGAGGAGACGGGAAGATACGAGCTTTGGGCTCTTTCCCGTAAACACAATTAGGTAATCACACACATGTGCCTAAAAAATGCGCAAACACAATATCAGTGGCACTAAGTATCATATTTAAGGAGTCACTGGAGTCGGGGGAGATTCCAAGATGCTGGAAACAAGCAAATGTGATACCTATCTTCAAAAAGGGAAGGAGGGATACGGCTTTGAACTATAGACCAGTTTCCTTGACCAGCATAGTTTGCAAAGTTATGGAGAAACTACTAAGGAAACATATCTCTCTTCACTTGGAATCCTTCAACTTTTTGTCAGTGAGGCAACATGGCTTCAGAGAAGGTAGATCAACAGTAACAAACTTATTAGAATTTTATGATGAGGTAAGCCAAATCTTACAGGAAAGAGAGGGCTGGGCAGATTGCATATTCCTAGACTTCCAGAAAGCGTTTGACACTGTTCCACATGGGAGACTTATTAGGAAGCTGCAATCAATGGCTAGAATAGGTGGAAATGTTTTGGAATGGATAAAAACTTACTTAGAAGGAAGGGAACAGAGGGTTAGAGTAAGACACTCAGTGTCTGAATGGAGAAGAGTTAGTAGTGGAGTTCCACAGGGTTCAGTTTTAGGGCCACTTTTGTTCCTTGTATATGTAAATGACCTACCAGAGTCTGTAAATTCATTCATGAATATGTTTGCAGATGATGCAAAGATTGTGAAGAAAGTAAAAAACGAGAACAATGGTAGAGAACTTCAGGAGGATCTAAATAATCTGCATGAGTGGTCAGAAAAGTGGCTAATGAAATTCAATACCTCAAAATGTAAGGTAATGAGAATGGGTACAAGTGCAAGAAGGCCCAAGCTTGACTACTCGGTGGCTGGAGTACAACTTCAAGAGACAGAAAATGAGAGAGATCTAGGAGTAAACATACTGGCAGATTTGTCTCCAGAAATACATATAAATGGCGTAGTAAGGGCAGCATATGCATTCTTATCAAATGTAAGGGTAGCCTTCAGGCACATGGACAAGGAAATGTTCATAAATATTTATGTAACCTATGTGAGGCCAAAACTCGAATATGCAGCCCCCTTTTGGAATCCGCACTTGAAAAAGCACATAGCTAAGCTTGAAAAAGTTCAAAGACATGCCACGAAACTGGTGCCAGAAATACGCAATCTCGGTTATGATGAGAGGCTGAGGGAATTAGACTTGCCATCACTCGAAGCTAGAAGAGTAAGGGGGGATATGGTGACAGTCTTTAAATTCCTTCATGGTTATGATAGAGTGGATAGGGATCGATATTTCGATATGGCTGGCTCTAGAACTAGAGGTCATAGTTTGAAGCTTGGTAAGAAAACTTCTTTGCAGGATGTAAGGAAATACTTTTTCAGTGTAAGAGTAGTTGATAATTGGAATTGGCTAAGCGAGGAGGTAGTTAATGGTATCTCAATCCATAGTTTTAAGGACAGGTACGATAAGTATCACTAAGTCTAAAATGGAACCGATCAGGAGACGGGAAGATACGAGCTTTGGGCTCTTTCCCGTAAACACAATTAGGTAATCACACTTAGGTAATCACACACACACAGTGCTATATAGTGACTCAATTTATCTCTTTTCTGGTAACACACATCTTTAAGTTAAGATGTGTGTTACCAGAAAAGAGATAAATTGAGTCACTAAATAGCACTTATATGGAGATATAAAAATTCTGTGTGAAGCTGAAATAAAAGTTTTTCTCTTTTTTTTTCTCTTTCTCTTCTTCTTTCTATATTCTGTGAGAGGGAGAACATAAAAATGAGGCCATCTCTGTCCCAAACCTCCCCCATCCATGGGTCGGGAGGAGGGGTAGCCATTAGGAGACTTAAACAGAAACTCAAGAATTTAGAGGCAATGGTTATAAGCCTTGATGAAAAATTCGGAATATGGATGGAGAAATGAAAGAAAATTAAACACTCAGAGAGCAAATAAGATCTTTGGAGGAAGCAAATAAAGCACCAGGGCAGGAGAGAAAGGAACTAGAAAAAAGAATAAAGAAGCTGGAAGGGGAAAAGAGTCAACTAGAATCTAGAATTTCTAAACAAGATGATAAAAACAAACAGCTGAATGACAACCTAAAGGAATTAGATGTTAGTTCACTGCTCTCTTCTGAGAGAGACGAGATTGCTGCTTGGAATGTCCAGATTAAGGAAAACATTGAACAGTTCAGAAAAGAGTTCCAGGAGCTGAATATGGAAAATGATGCCATGAAAACTTCCTTTGCTGATGCACTAAAGGGGAATGTGGCAGTAAAAGAGGCTGTAAAGGTGGTGGCACTGGAAAACATACAAACAGTTGACTATAAAGAGACAGTAATCGAAAAAATGAAAGACGTTGTGATGGAAAGGGCAAACCCACTCATCAGACAGGCACTTGATAAGGAGAAGACAGTGGTAATCTCAGGCATAAGCGAATCCCAGGAGCCAACAGGGCAGGGGAGACTTGAAGAAAATAAAGCTAGTGTTGTAGACCTGATAAGAAAGCTTGGAGTAGTATGTGATCCTGAGGATATTGTAAACATACACCAACTAGGTAAATATTCGAGGGAAGGAAAGCCGAGACCAACAAAAGTAACCTTTGAGAGAGGGGAAACATGTAGGGAAATATTGTTGAGAAAAAAAAGTCTAAAAGACCTTCAAGAATTCAAAGAAGTGTTCATTAGACGATACAGAACACAGGAAGAGATGGGAAAGATCAAAAACTTGTTGCAAGAGGCAAGAAGGTTAAATGATGAAAGAAATGAAGAAGAGAAGAAAAATTTTCATTACAGAGTTCTTCCAGACAAAGGGGAGATAAAGAAGATAATGACAGAAGATCAGGGGATGGGGCCTCATTAAGATTGTTATACACAAATGCTGATGGATTAGCTGGTAAGGCAGTAGAATTAAAAGATAGGATTCACAACAGTAAGGCAGATATAGTAGCAATTACAGAGACTAAGTTGAGTGAGGACATAAACAGTGTCACAGTTTTTCCTAAGGGCTTCAGAATACTAAGGGTTGAAAGATCTGAGAGGACTGGTGGAGGGATAGCACTGCTCATAAGTGAAAGGATTCAAGTTGAAGAAATAAACTTGGCTATAGAAAGTGAGTTTAAGGAATTTCTTGTTGCTCGCATAAATACTGGGTCAGAGAGCATTATAATAACTGTTGTATACAACCCACCAAGGAACCAAAATAGGCTTGAAGTTTATGAGGAAAGTCATATAGGTACTATTGAAGTCATAAACTCAGTTGTTAACATGGCACGGGAAAAAAATGTAGGATTTTGATTATGGGAGACTTTAATCATAAAGAGATAGATTGGATAAATCTTGACCCACACAGTGGTGAGGGCTCATTCGGGGCAAGATTCCTAGATTGCGTACAAGGGAATTTCCTACACCAACATGTAATGGAACCAACAAGGGCCAGGGGTGGGGATGAGCCATCACTACTTGATCTAGTGTTCACAGATAATGTGTTGGATATTGAAAAAATTGAGTATGTACCACCAATTGGAAAGAGTGACCACTGTGTGTTGTTGATGGAGTATATCATTGAAGATATTCTTCCTGAGAGTAGAGGCACTGAGGACATGAGGAGGAACTATCGGAAAGGAGATTACATCAAAATGAATGAGCTTTTTGCAGTTATTGACTGGAGAACCTTATTTTACAACAAATCTGTACAAAAAATGTATGACATCTTTTGTGAGAAATATGGGAAGATAGTAGATTGCTGCATACCTTTCACCAAAGTAGGTGTAATTCATGCCAGAGAGAAATGGTTCGATAATGAGTGTAAAAGCGCTAAGGAGTGGAGAGACAAATGCTGGAAAAGGTATAGGAGGAGAAAATACATAAATGCCTGGCAAACCTACAAAAGAGCAAGAAATGACTACCTAAGTAAAAGAAGAGAGGTAGAGAGAGACTATGAGAGGGACATCACCAGGAAGGCTAAAGAAAATCCCAAGCTTTTCCACAGCTTTATCAGAGGAAAACTGAAGGTAAAAGAACAGGTTTTAAGGCTTAAGAGAGTGGATGGAAGTATCACTGAGACGGATGAAGAGATATGCAAAGAATTGAACAAGTAGTTTCAGTCAGTATTTACAGTAGAAAATACCCCACCCCCTCAGATTGCAGAGATAGAAACTCAAGGGCCGATATTAGAGAACATCAACCTTACAGTCACAGAGGTATGCAAAGCGCTGATGGATTTAGATGTTCATAAAGCTACAGGTCCTGATGACATATCCCCTCATGTACTTAAAAAATGCGCAAACTCAATATCAGTGGCGCTAAGTATCATATTTAAAAAGTCACTGGAGTCGGGGGAGATTCCAAGATGCTGGAAACAAGCAAACGTGATACCTATCTTCAAAAAGGGAAGGAGGGATACGGCTCTGAACTATAGACCAGTTTCCTTGACCAGCATAGTTTGCAAAGTTATGGAGGAACTACTAAGGAAACATATCTCTCTTCGCTTGGAATCCTTCAACTTTTTGTCAGTGAGGCAGCATGGCTTCAGAGAAGGTAGATCAACAGTAACAAACTTATTAGAATTTTATGATGAGGTAAGCCGAATCTTACAGGAAAGAGAGGGCTGGGCAGATTGCATATTCCTAGACTTCCAGAAAGCGTTTGACACTGTTCCATATGGGAGACTTATTAGGAAGCTGCAAGCAATGGCTAGAATAGGTGGAAATGTCTTGGAATGGATAAAAACTTACTTAGAAGGAAGGGAACAGAGGGTTAGAGTAAGACACTCAGTGTCTGAATGGAGAAGAGTTAGTAGTGGAGTTCCACAGGGTTCAGTTTTAGGGCCACTTTTGTTCCTTGTATATGTAAATGACCTACCAGAGTCTGTAAATTCATTCATGAATATGTTTGCAGATGATACAAAGATTGTGAAGAAAGTAAAAAACGAGAACAATGGTAGAGAACTTCAGGAAGATCTAAATAGTCTGCATGAGTGGTCAGAAAAGTGGCTAATGAAATTCAATACTTCAAAATGTAAGGTAATGAGAATAGGTACAAGTGCAAGAAGGCCCAAGCTTGACTACTCGGTGGCTGGAGTACAACTTCAAGAGACAGAAAATGAGAGAGATCTAGGAGTAAACATACTAGCAGATTTGTCTCCAGAAATACATATAAATGGCATAGTAAGGGCAGCATATGCCTTCTTATCAAATGTAAGGGTAGCCTTCAGGCACATGGACAAGGAAATGTTCATAAATATTCATGTAACCTATGTGAGGCTAAAACTCGAAGAAGCAGCCCCCTTTTTAAATCCGCACTTGAAAAAGCACATAGCTAAGCTTGAAAAAGTTCAAAGACATGCCACGAAACTGGTGCCAGAAATACGCAATCTCAGTTATGATGAGAGGCTGAGGGAATCAGACTTACCATCAATCGAAGCTAGAAGATTGAGGGGGGATATGGTGACAGTCTTTAAATTCCTTCATGGTTATGATAGAGTGGATAGGGATCGATATTTTGATATGGCTGGCTCTAGAACTAGAGGTCATAGTTTGAAGCTTGGTAAGAAAACTTCTTTGCAGGATGTAAGGAAATACTTTTTCAGTGTGAGAGTAGTTGATAATTGGAACTGGCTAAGCGAGGAGGTAGTTAATGGTATCTCAATCCATAGTTTTAAGGACAGGTATGATAAGTATCACTAAGTATAAAATGGAACCGATGAGGAGACGAAAAGATACGAGCTTTGGGCTCTTTCCCGTAAACACAATTAGCTAATCACACTCACACACACACACACACACACACACACACACACACAAACACACACACACACACTATATATATATATATATATATATATATATATATATATATATATATATATATATATATATATATATATATATATATATATATATATATATATATATATATATATATATATATAGTATAAAGAAAAGAATGAGTGTGTATTTCTCCCAGATATCTTTAATGTCTTGCTTTAACCAGAAAGTTAAAAGGAGGAGACACCTTGCAGATGTTATCCAGGTTAAATAAGTATTAAAAAAGGCGTGGGTTGTAGAGTATCTCCTTTTTTGAGATATATTAATTAGATGTAATGAGTCAGAGATGGAACAATATCCCTTCTGGGCACGTATTTTGACACGTAGGTAATACGGGAGTATTGCCTACATGTATAACTTACTGGTCAAAGCATTCTTGAGTGACGATTTCCTTGGGATTGTTATGTGGGCAAAGCTTTATTTCCATGTAGCCTTTGTGATTGGTGGTCAGTTCAGCCTCTATGTTAATAACCTGAGAGACAACAAATATAAACAAAATCATATATTATTAAAAAAAAAAAAATTCCAGTCCTCTTATAATATCAATCCAATTCTTTAAAAGGCTTCAGAGTATTCTAAAGAAACAATTATTCACAGTCCTTTAGTTCGTAGTCAGTTTCTATTAAAAAAAAAAAATAGCATTGACCTGTCCAGTGACGTATCTCTTTGTAATGATGGCATTTCCATAGAGTCCTCCAGCTTCGTGATCTCTGGGAACCTCATCTTGATAGTTGTCACCACACACACCACACTTGCCTCCGTTTTTCTGGTAATGAACTGCAAAAGAAAGAATGATGACACAGAATTACACACACATATACATGGATCTTCCCTATGAACACAATTAGGTAACTACACACACACACACACACACACACACACAAAGACATGCCACGAAACTGGTGCCAGAAATACGCAATCTCGGTTATGATGAGAGGCTGAGGGAATTAGACTTGCCATCACTCAAAGCTAGAAGAGTAAGGGGGGATATGGTGACAGTCTTTAAATTCCTTCATGGTTATGATAGAGTGGATAGGGATCGATATTTCGATATGGCTGGCTCTAGAACTAGAGGTCATAGTTTGAAGCTTCGGAAGAAAACTTGTTTGCAGGATGTAAGGAAATACTTTTTCAGTGTAAGAGTAGTTGATAATTGGAATTCGCTAAGCGAGGAGGTAGTTAATGCTACCTCAATCCATAGTTTTAAGGACAGGTATGATAAATATCACTAAGTCTAAAAATGGAACCGATCAGGAGACGGGAAGATACGAGCTTTGGGCTCTTTCCCGTAAACACAATTAGGTAATCACAATTAGGTAATCACACACACAAAAGGGCCTTAATCAACCTTAAAAGGGAGGTAGCCGAGCCAAAGCAGAACTCTGACTCTTAACGAGAGGAAAATAAGAAAGGGGAAATTCCCATTTTCTTCATTATCCACAATCAGTGGAATGGTACGGTTAGCAAGGGGATACTGAAGTGGTATATTTGTCCACACACCAGGTGAAGGAAAAAATAACTTGCACAGTAAAAAAAGAATGACCCATGAAAGGCTACAGAGAGGTGACATTCTTGTCTCTAACCCCATGAGAATGGAAAGAAAAAAATGCAGAATGAGAGAAAAAGAGAGAATGAACCATGGAAGCCAA
>JAXCGZ010002015.1:0-2500 GCA_037179515.1 Halocaridina rubra | reverse complement strand
TCTCTCTCTCTCCTCTCTCTCTCTCTCTCTCTCTCTCTCTCTCTCTACCATATGACCTGAAGAAGTAGCCGAAGAAGTACATGGTACTACCACTGCCCAACTTGTTGTTCTCCAAACAGGTCATTCACCTTGGCCGGTCCTACGAGCTCTTACATGCCAAGCCACTAACCTCTTGACTCCTCTCTCTCTCTCTCTCTCTCTCTCTCTCTCTCTCTCTCTCTCTCTCTCTCTCTCTCTCTCTCTCTCTCTCTCTCTCTCTCTCTCTACCATATGACCTGAAGAAGTAGCCGAAGAAGTACATGGTACTACCACTGCCCAACTTGTTGTTCTCCAACCAGGTCATTCACTTTGGCCGGTCCTACGAGCTCTTACATGCCAAGCCACTAACCTCTTGACTCCTCCCTCTCTCTCTCTCTCTCTCTCTCTCTCTCTCTCTCTCTCTCTCTCTCTCTCTCTCTCTCTCTCTCTCTCTCTCTCTCTCTCTACCATATGACCTGAAGAAGTAGCCGAAGAAGTACATGGTACTACCACTGCCCAACTTGTTGTTCTCCAACCAGGTCATTCACTTTGGCCGGTCCTACGAGCTCTTACATGCCAAGCCACTAACCTCTTGACTCCTCCCTCTCTCTCTCTCTCTCTCTCTCTCTCTCTCTCTCTCTCTCTCTCTCTCTCTCTCTCTCTCTCTCTCTCTCTAAATATGTCTACCTATCTTTCTATACATCAATAATAACATATTTTATGAGTAACAACTTCTAAGGGAGACATATAATCTCTCTCTCTCTCTCTCTCTCTCTCTCTCTCTCTCTCTCTCTCTCTCTCTCTCTCTCTCTCTCTCTCTCTCTCTCCTATTAAAAATCACCTCATATATGACCTCTAAAACTCATTTCCTTGTCTTCCTAACTGCATAGCTGCTTCTTCTTTTCCTACTTCTCCTCCTCTCTATATCATTACGATATAGTGCTCTCTCTCTCTCTCTCGCTCTCTCTCTCTCTCTCTCTCTCTCTCTCTCTCTCTCTCTCTCTCTCTCTCTTCTCTCTCTCTCTCTCTCTCTCTCTCTCTCTCTCTCTCTCTCTCTCTCTCTTTCATATTTACTGAAAATAATTCAGAAATCTGGAATAGCAAGATGGTGTAATATGCAAACACCATTATCTTCAGAAAATAATAATAATAATAATAATAATAATAATAATAATAATAATAATAATAATAATAATAATAACAATAATAATAATAATAATAATAATAATAATAATAATAATAATAATAATAATAATAATAATAATAATAATAATAATTAACACAACTAATAGAGATTACCACGCTTTTTTTTACTTGTTTTTGGATATGTTAGCTATGGAGCGGACATTTTTGCCCTTATCGAAGCATGAGTTCAATAAGATACTGTTCCAACCTAGACTCTACTTGTCTAATGGCGTACTCAATAGCCTGCAGAACTGATACGGGCTACAATCCATTTAAGGGAAGCGAAAATCTTCTCTGAGTCCTTTGCTCTATCAGTAACTTTTCCCATTCATATATATATATATATATATATATATATATATATATATATATATATATATATATATATATATATATATATATATATATACACATGTCGTATGACTTCTGTCATGCTGAAGCCAGCCCGCCATGCTGCTGTTATGCTGAAGCCAGCCCGCCATGCTGAAGCCAGAATCTGAAACTTGTAACAGCTCTTGAGGGGTAACGGTTAGTCGAGGCCACGGATATTCTATTACATGCCCTCACTTTTATTGAGTTTTTGTGCCGCCCATGTGTTCCCTTGGGACCACCAAGAGTTGTGGCTAGGCACCTGGAACTAACCGCTGGCGCCATGCACCCCCCCCCAAGAGGCCTACAGGATAAGGGACCCTCGGTCCTCGAAAACACCACAAGTCGTGAAGAGAAACATGTGAGGCTAGGGTGAAATAGAATACTCTCCCCACTTGTTTTCTGCAGTGCGGCCGGTGTTTGTAGAGGGCGTCAAAGAGATATGTGACCGGACCCCTGAGGCTTGGCATCCGACATGGAGTACCCGAGGAGGGTGGGAAAGGCCGAGAGTTAGCCCTTTCCTAAACCGCACGAAACATGAACTTGTGTTTCGTACGCAGGTACACGCCCAGGAGAAATGCCCAATAACTCCTCCCCGGAAGTAGGTGGGATTCCACTTTGAGCCTGGCGCTGATTAGCTGGACTAGATCTGACTGATTTCATTGGAGAATTGGATGTTAAGCCACGCCCTGCCCCTGGGGGTATTTAAAGAGCCACCCAGGGCAGAGACAGTTAGTTTAGAACATTGCCAGGGGCACGAATAGATCATAGATTGTGATAGTCATAGGGTGGGGGCCTAGGGGCATAGGGGCATTGAGGCGTCGGATGTGTTGTACTCTAGAATAAATATAAGTAAAGGAACTACTGCTTGTCCATCCTTACCTTGTACCCATCAGGTACTAATATTTAACCTAACAAACCACGCTAC
>JAXCGZ010002014.1:120000-136544 GCA_037179515.1 Halocaridina rubra | reverse complement strand
TACATATTGATAAAACATTGCTGCATACTAACAGACAACTCACAGAATGGCAGCACAGAGTACATTATATGCAAGTAAAGCTCAGAGAAACGCAGAATGCACAAACAGAATTATATAGCAACATACAGAAAATATATGTATAATTCAATATAATTAATGGCCACCAAAGTGAGGAAAACGAGCAAGAATAACATCAAGGTTGTCATCATTAAGTAAAAATGAGCAGATCTGTATTAAGTTCTGACCTCGTGGTAAAACATCTCTCACTGCGGGGCACTGAAGACAATAGTGGTCAAGAGTGTTAGCATTAGTTCGGTCGCATAATGTACAGGAGGTGTACTGTGGCATATCTAGAGTCTGGGAGACCTGCCATAAAGGCCGATACCCCATTCTGAGCCGAGCACTAACTACATTGTTTTTCCGCACCATTAACCCGCGTCTGCGATACTTGTAGCGACTGTGAAGGAAGTGATCATGGTGCTGTATGGACACACTGTTGGCCCTCTCCGTGTCCCTGCGCTGGACCGTCATGGCAAACCCAGCTGAGTAGATGATGTTACGTAGGCATCGGAGGGAGGGCTCAGCGTCCACAGCATGCCCATCCAGCATACAGGCCGCCTTGGCAAGACGATCCGCTGTGTCGTTGCCAGTCAGCCCAATGTGGGATGGAGTCCACACAAATGACACAACAAGAGAAGCATCCCGAGCGGCTGCGAGGCGACATAGTATATCTCCCACAGCACGGCCACAGATAGGTCTTGGCGAGGATAGGGCTTGTAGGGCCGATTGGGAGTCACAAATTATTACCCCATTCACTCGTCGTCGAACAAGGAGAGTCACGGCATCCAAGATGGCATTCAGTTCACAGTAGGTGGAGCTCGACGAGGTGGGTAGTCTACGGCCAATCCATGAATCAGCCGGCACAGGCGGCTCCATGGTGGGGGAAAACACAGCACATGCCGCCCTCCCATCTGCTTGCACAGAACCATCAACATAGACGTGGTGTGCTGCAGGGACAGACGTGGATACATCAGCGATAGTCTCCAGAGCTAACTGTCTCTGCAAGGGGGGATAGACATCCTTCGAGGTCGGTGTATATGTGACAGCGGGGAGGGGGACACGCCAGGGTGGTAAATCTGGGACAGCCGCCTGCACTGGCAGGTCGATGTCAAGGCCACGGAGAATGTCACTCACCACCCTGATAAGGTTATGACCTCCTGCTCGAAGTGGGAGCCTGGGTGCGTCTGGATCAAGGGACGTCCTCATGACAGCAGAGAAGTACGGAGCAAGAAAGGGGTAGTGAAGACACTTAACAGTAAAATAGGACACATTGGCATAAATCCTCTCCACAAGAGGGGGTAAGTTGAGCTCCAACTGCATACTCACAATACGGGTAGAGAGAGAACATCCCAAGATAAATCTCATGACTCGATTCTGGAACTTTTCAAGTGGCTCGAGAGCTGGTTTAGGAAGTTGACACAAGGCAGGAGACAGATAGTCAACCACTGACCGAAGTAGTAGGATGTAGAGGGTCCTCGCCACTGGGATGGAGACTCCTGCAGCATTGTTGGCAAGCCACTTGACAGGTGCAAAGCGGGGCTCCAGACGGTCAAGAAGGCTCTTCACAAAGGGATGAATTCGTTGACGAGCAGGTATAGCTGGGGTGATCCGGACAGGTGCACCTAAATACGTGTACTGTGTGCAGTGAGGGATGACATTACCACCCATGGCGAATGCGGGCAGTGCTCTGCAGTTGCGTGAAGTAAAAATCCTGCTTTTTTCTGGGGAGATAATAAGGCCACAGGAGGTAGCAGACACGTAAAAGTCATGGAGCATGTGCTGAAGGTCGTGAGTTGAGGTCGTGTGGATGCATATGTCGTCCGCATAGCAGGTAACTGTAGTACCGGGGATGACAGGAAGGAGGGAGAGTAGACGATGCATAAGGATATTGAATAGAAAAGGACTTAGCACACCCCCCTGAGGAGTACCCAGTTCAAACCGTTCATAGGAGCTATACGACCCTTTAAAAAGGACGCTTGATGTTCTGTTGCAGAGATATCCCCGTATCCATTTCAGTATGTTCCCCGAACTCCAAAGTCCACCAGCTGGTCAAGAATAATTTCCTTGTTGGCTATATCGAAGGCAGATTTGAGGTCCAGGAAGGCGACCACACTGGTGGGAGAAAGACGGGTGTAGAGTTCAGCGAGGCAGTGATGTGTGCTCCGTTGTGGGAGGAAACCATAAAGACTGGGGGAGAGTTTATCCTGTAGACGGTGCATGAGCCGGGCAAGAAGGATGCGTTCAAACACTTTGCTGAAGCAGGAGGTGAGGGAGATAGGCCTAAATTTGTCGGTTCCAGGTTTTGGTAGAGGAATAATAGTGCTTCTGGTCCAGGCAGAGGGCACATGCCCCAAGCAAAAGCAAAGATTGAAGAGGCGCAGTAGGGGGTTACCAGGAACTTTCTGAAGAAGACGGAGAACTTGATATGTAAGACCATCCTCCCCAGGGGCAGTAGCCTTAATCCTAGCAAGAGCACGTCGTAGTTCATCCTCTGTGAATGGGATGTCATCCTCTTCATCCGTCTGTAGTAATGCACCCATTAGGCGGAGGTTACGAACACTGCGGTGGGTGGAGAGTGCCTCTTGAACGTTCCCGGGAAGGTTGCAAGTTTGTGACTGTGCTGACCAGGTAGTAATGAGGTCCTGAGCGTACTCAAGTGGACTGTGGTGTAGAGCACAGGTGGGTTTCTTCTTGACAGCCTTCCTTATAAGATGCCACATAGTCCCAGCGCTAGTCTGATGGTTAATACTATCCGTAAATTTCTGCCAATACTCCGTGTGCACACACTTCTGCAGGGCAACTAGATCATCCCTCGCCAACTGATATTGGTGCAGGTGGTCAGGGGTGGGCTGTCTTTGAAAGGAGAGTCCAGCATCCACAGCTGTCCTTTCCGCCTGGGCAATACGCTGATCCAAAGTCCAGGAATGGGCCTCAGGGCGACGTGGAACGTGTGGTCTGAGAACATAATGCGTGTAGAAGTCATGTGTAGAATCCACCAGTGAGTTGTATAAGCTGTCTGGAGAAAGGAGATCAAAAGTGGGAAGGAGGTGAGAGATAAAGGAAATATAAGTGGGACAGTATTTGGGAGGGATAGAGATGCAGGTGCGGTGATGGAGAGGGTAGCTGGAGTCTGAAGTATGGAGTATTTCAGGCTAAGGGCAACATGGTCAGAAAAGAGAGAAGGGATAGAAGAGCAGGAGACATTAGGTTCCACAAGGCCAGTTGTGAGAATGTGATCTACAGTACCCCCACGAGCGTGTGTGGCACCACCAGTATCCCAGCGGGTGAGGCGGTAGCGGCGGATGTAGTCGAGCAGAGGCTTGCCACCGCGATTGGGAGTGAGAGATGAGTCACCAAGGGCGGGGTGTCTGGCGTTAAAATCCCCCATATAGATCATTCCACTGTCTGTAGGTATTGGAAGGGCTGGTAGATTAATCACACCTGGGGCAGAGTAGACATTGCACAATCGAAGAGTACCATTCCCGACAGTGATTTCAAAGAGCTGAAAGGTCATATCAACTTGTGCAGAAGAACCAAGGAGCATGTGAGGTATGGAGGAATGAATGTAGGTAATGAGTAGAGAGAGAGAGAGAGAGAGAGAGAGAGAGAGAACAAACAAACAAGCGAACAAACATTTATTTCCATTTGGCAATGGCTAGTCTTTTACAAAGCAAAGAGTACACTTATAAGTAGCCATGTAATTGAACTAATAAGTAAGAGGGCAATACATACAATGAACAGAAATATAGCTTTCCTGATAAATGAAGATTACCCTGAGTTAACAGATGTGTTTTATAATAACAATAATCATAGCGTAACAAAAATGTTGACAATAATGTTAATGATTAAGTAGTAATAATAACACTCGATGCATAATATTAGTTCTTACCACAGATAAAGATGCATACATGCATATACAATCATTGTCATCTGAGGGTAACGCAACAAAGGAAAGTGCATGTAATTAATCGCATATACGTACACATATAAACCTAAACATACATACATACACACATAAACACAGCGCCATATAATGGAAGATAAATTTGGAAGGAAAAGAAAAAGAAAGACTGAAAGCCCTTCCCCTTCACTACCCTTCAAATTCTGTACATGAGAGTAAATTATCACTATTATTACAACTATTTCTATTATTATCATGATTATCATTATTACCATTATTATTATTATATTATTATTATTATTATTATTATTATTATTATTATTATTATTATTATTGTTATTGTTATTGTTATTGTTATTGTTATCATTATTGTTATTGTTATTGTTATTATTATTATTATTATTATTATTATTATTATTATTATTATTATTATTATTATTATTATTATTATTATTACTGTTATTATTATTATTATTATTATCATTATTATTGTAATTATTATTATTATCTTTATTATTATTATTTTTATCATTATCATTATCGTTATCATTATAATTATTATTATTATTATTATTATTATTATTATTATTATTATTATTATTATTATTATTTATTATTATTATTATAATTATTATTATTATTATTATTATTATTATTATTATTATTATTATTATTTATGTTATCATTATCATTATTATTAATATTATTATTATTATTATTATTATTATTATTATTATTATTATTATTATTATTATTATTATTATTATTATTATTATGATTATTATTATCATTACTATTATTATTGTTATTATTACCATCATCACCACCATATCATCATTACTACAGCTTTTGTATATAGATAGAGTTGCGAATCAAAAGTAGTAATTATTGATACATATAGACATACACATACATATATATACATGTATATATGTACACACATATAAATATATATGAGCCCCTGAGGGAGGGGGCTAGAATACTTCCACCATGTTCCCCTGCTTGTCGTAAGAGTAGACTAAGTGTGGCGGAGCGAAGGGAATGAGAGATCATTAAGATTTATTAGTGTGTGAGCAATAACAATTAGTCCAAAAGAAATCAGTATAATTTTGCCTTTGAAAGCTGTGAAGTAGGATGAATTTTGAGATGTTCTGGAATATTGTTCCAGAGTGTAATAGATAGATAGATAGATAGATAGATAGATAGATAGATAGATAGATAGATAGATAGGTAAATATGGAGAGAGAGAGAAAGAAAGAGAGACTTCTTACTTACTTCCTCAACCTCATATTTATGAACATCTCGGAGAGAGAGAGAGAGAGAGAGAGAGAGAGAGAGAGAGGAGAGAGAGAGAGAGAGAGAGGAGAGAGAAGGAGAGAGAGAGAGAGAGAGAGAGAGAGAGAGAGAGAGAGTGCTGTGTTTATGTGTGTATGTATGTATGTTTTGGTTTATATGTGTACGTATATGCGATTAATTGCATGCACTTCCCTTTGTTGTGTTATCCTCAGATGACTATGGTGTGTATGAGTATGTATCTATGCATCTTAATCTGTGGAAAGGACTAATAACTCCTTTTGCTGAAATGAATACCACAAACACACTCTCTCTCTCTCTCTCTCTCTCTCTCTCTCTCTCTCTCTCCTCTCTCTCTCTCTCTCTCTCTCTCTCTCTCTCTCTCTCTCCTTGATATGTATGTGCGAATGTATGCATATGGATGTATGTGTGTATGTATGCATATGTATGTATATAGGTACATGTGCATGTATGCATATGTATATGTACCTACTTATTACTCTAACTTGAAAATTGCTATTGTATATCTGCTTCAAATTGTCTGCAGTGGTACTGTGAAAAAGTGGAAATTTTACTTACCTGATAGCACTCAACAAGGGCTATTGAAAATATTGTTACAAATATTACTCTTAATTAATAATCGCAGAGTGCTCATCTGTTATTAATACATGTAAACCATAATAATATTACTCTTATTAATAATTGCAGAGTGCTCTTCTGCCATCAGTCAATTATTACACTATATTTTATTATTAATTACTTGCTATGATATTTAAAATTAATTGCAAATTCTATAAATATTTTATTTATACATAACCAAATAGATTGTAATGTTTAAGAACTGCAATATCATTGGGAGTGCCCATGTGCACATGTCCCCATGTACAGTTATCTGAATAAATAAAAGAGAGAGAGAGAGAGAGAGAGAGAGAGAGAGAGAGAGAGAGAGAGAGAGAGAGAGAGAGAGAGAGAGAGAGAGAGAGAGAGAGAGAGAGAGAGAGACCCACCTGAAATATGAGGCGATGGGTCATTTCTGATCCTCGACTCGTAGTCTCAACCCTGAGAGAGAGAGAGAGAGAGAGAGAGAGAGAGAGAGAGAGAGGAGAGAGAGAGAGAGAGAGAGAGAGAGAGAGAGAACAAGGGGCCCATTTTGTCATGTTGATGCTGCAGAAGGTTGCAACGTCTTCTAGTAATATAAAGGGTGAGAGAAATCGAGTGGGGAATAGAGAAGGGATGGTGGAGGGCCAGAGGGAGTGAGAGGTCCGCAAGAGGAAATAACAAGTCACTATGGTATGAAAGGAATTTTCATTCATGTCAATATCAATTACTGTACTTTTCATTGCATTCTGATTTTTTTTTTCATTTAGATTATGACAATTTTTGTTTTTTCAGATTGATACATTATATATGATTCTAGATAACAGCACGGTCTGGAGTTCTATTATAATTTTTTCTAGTTAATAAGTAAATATTTTTAAAGAACTCCTGACAAGTTTGATTATCACTGTTCTGGAAGGGGTAAATAAGAACAGAGAACTATTTTTGAATGCTTGGTGTACCTAGAAATACAGCTCATATGAGGTCTTTGCATTAATTACTTCATGGATTTAAATAAAACAAGTCATACCAAACT
Organism: Halocaridina rubra; assembly: GCA_037179515.1. Taxonomy (NCBI): domain Eukaryota; kingdom Metazoa; phylum Arthropoda; class Malacostraca; order Decapoda; family Atyidae; genus Halocaridina; species Halocaridina rubra. The sequence goes on along the minus strand of JAXCGZ010002014.1, from coordinate 129,657 downwards.
ATTCGTAATAGAGATTAAAGAAGAAAAGAGAAAACTTGACAGACTTAAAGATGAAAATTGGAAATTGAATGATTGATATACCAGCTATAACTAAGCATTGCATAAATATGAGGGAGATTTAGGTTATTAATACATAATTTATATCTTTGTATTTATAACCAGTGTGCATTATCTACTCATTCAGAAATATAATTACGACATCTTGTAGCCAGAATATATCCCAGTATCCGAAAGAGAAAACATATACAGAAAATTATGGTAAACACGCAAAGGCTGGCTGCCTCTGAAGGTCGTAATGTGTAGACACGTGTTTGTAAACCTCTTGACCTCATGATCTATCCTTAAAAGTTCCCACACAAAGCCTCCCTCACAGAAGAAAAAGACTTCCCATCTTCTACTAAAAACAGCTTCCTTCTCATAGCCCCCAAGTCCATCATTCCCCTCGTTCTCCGTCTTTTCCCCTCTTATTTATAATGATCTCAACGCCAATATCCAGTATCCCAAAACACATCATCTCTCTTATCTTGATCACCTAACTCCATCACCATCCATTAGAAAAGAAGTTCCGAGTCATTATATATTTCTCAGTTTTATTTATAAACAAAATGTCATACTAATATGAGTGTGGTGGTCTCTGTATCTTAAAGTAAGCTCTTCGGTTCCCCCTTTGCTAAATCAAAAAACTCCAAAGGGTGAAAACTCCGCGTGAAAGAAATACCTTATATTATAGAATGTATCACGAGATAAGAAAAAGCTCCAAACAAGAGCAATATATACTATGATCTTTTTTTTTTATTTATTCAGATAACTGTACATGGGGACATGTGCACGTGGGCACTCCCAGTCATACTGCAGTTGATAAACATTACAATCTATTTGGTTATGTATAAATAAAATATTAATAGAATTTGCAATTAATTTTGAATATCATAGCAAGCAATTAATAATAATATATAGTGTAATAATTGAAGAGTAATTGAAGACTAATATTTGTAACAATATTTTCAATAGCCCTTGTTGAGTGCTATAAATTACATTTCACTTTTAAACAGTAATACTGCAGACAATTTGAAGCAGATATAGAATAAAAATTTTCAATTTAGAATAATAAGTAGGTACATATACATATGCATGCATTAATTAGATGAGCAATAGAAACACCATTGGGGCTTCATAGTCATACATATCAAGGAGAGAGAGAGAGAGAGAGAGAGAGAGAGAGAGAGAGAGAGAGAGAGAGATATAATAGATAGATAGATAGATAGACAGATATATATATATATATATATATATATATATATATATATATATATATATATATATATATATATATATATATATATATATATATATATATATATATATATATATATATATAGAGAGAGAGAGAGAGAGAGAGAGAGAGAGAGTATGATCTCTGATTATTTAGAGCAGGCGTTCTTAAACTTATCCCAGAGCTATAAAACCACTCATATTAATCTGACACCGAATATGGAATTGTAATAGAGTAAGACTAATTCAGTATACAATATTACTGCTGCAATGGATATCAAACAATTATTTAAATAATAGAGACTTTGTTAAGCAGTAGCATCGACATCACAAGCAATATAGAATGAATTTCTGTTGGAAATACTTTTTCGTGAGCCATTTAAGTACTTTTGGGAAATTTTCTGCGAATCACTGGGAGTTCGCAAACCCCTGATTGAGAACCCCTGATATACAGAGAACGGATGAGGTTTTATCTGAAAAAAAAAGATACACAATACTAATTTGAAATTCATTTTCTTGCCTCTGAATCCTATACCGTAAAAGAGGGCGCCTGAAGTACGCCTAAATCTCACAGGATAAAATAGCCTCTTATGAAAAGCAACACTGAAGATGGTAACTGAGTTACATGGCTTTTACAATGAAATGTTTAACATTTAAACTTCGTACAATCCAAAAAATAGTATTCAATGCCAAGAGAAGCACTAGTATGGGGACCATTCATATCCATTTTGGCGAAGAGATGAGACCTTGAAAATGTCTTGGGAACGTCTTTTCACAAAGACTTACCTCGTCTATTCAGTCCCGACCAAATAAAAATAAATGGGAGTAGAGCTTTAAAAAAGCCACACAGAAGGAGCTTTTAAAAGCATTCTTGAAGCCATCCCATTCTTTTTAGCCTCAAGTCTCGCTGATGGTTTTAAAGGACTTTTGAACAACTACAGTCTTCCAGAGCTCCTTTTCTAAAAGTGCCGGATTTATGTTCTTATTCAGCCAAATATATGTATCGCATATTCTTAAAGAGTGGAAAAGCATGTCGTCTTTTCTTGATAATAATAAAAAACAAATACTGATGAATAAAAATGGCTGAGAAAAGTAGTTAATTTCATGGGAAGAAATTTGTGTACAATAAATTAAGCAATCAACATGTGCAGTTAGAGTAAAAAAAAGTTTTTTTTTTAAATGTATGTATATGAAAACAAAGAGAGAGAGAGAGAGAGAGAGAGAGAGAGAGAGAGAGAGAGAGAGAGAGAGAGAGAGAGAGAGAGAGAGAGAGAGAGAGAGAGAGAGAGAGAGAGAGAGCATCAACTATGACATATACGTACTTGGAATATCTGAACATCTATCAAGCAGCTTTTTGGGTGAAAATTAAAATAAAGAATACTGAGATTTAAAAAAAAATGATTTCGATAACGAGATACATATTCCGTTTCTGCTTCCGTCGAATCCTTAACAAACATTAATATCAATAAATTAGTAAATGGATGGATTCGGTTTTACGTCACGAACCCCCTTTTCTACATAGGGCTAGGACGGTTCACAAGTAAATAATTAAATAGAATATGAAAGCCTTTATAAATCCATATATATATATATATATATATATATATATATATATATATATATATATATATATATATATATATATATATATATATATATATATATATATATATATAAGTTCCAAAACACAATGAATACGCATAAATACTGAAATAAGGCCCTTTCGACTTTTATCATCACACGACCATCTTGATTCGTTTTTCCCGAGAAGTCATCATGTTGATGGAAGTTAGAATAAATTCAAGTTTAAAAATGACGACAGCTCTGATAAAGAATTGGACGAGAGTCCCTAAAGTAGCGAAAATATTCGTGGGTGTTTTGAAATGGGTTCCTTCAGCTGGGGATTTCTATCGAGTCTCTGTAGGGTAGGGTCAGAAAAACCGATAAGAAGAAAGATGCTGGATTTCATCTTTAGTTCCTCCATCTACCATTTTCTGCCAATGTGCTCTTACCTACTAACCTATACCCCTTTTCTTTAACTTTTTAGTCTTCATTTTACAGGTGCCTTATTCTCCGGTTGGAGAAAAAGGCATATCCCATTTCTAAGTACAAGCTTCAAGCCTCGTGCGTGTACTTCATTTAAAAGAATAATAAGTAGCAAACAATGATTGGATTCTCTTGCTAAGCCTATGCCTCTAATCATCAATTCCAAATGTGAAGTACAAAAGAAACCTCCATTGCAAACAACGAAACAATCCTCAGTCTCTATTCAGGAATAACAAAGACGGTATTTCTAGCAAAACCTAGCAAAAGAAAGTAGGCCTATTCCCGATCCTCTGAAATGGACCCCATCGACAGGATCCTCAATAAATCAGAAAAAAAAATAAATAAATAGACGTCTTCATTATCATACAAGGTAGAGATTATGCACGACCTTGGCAGAATTTTACCTCAGTTACCATAACAAATAAAATCCTTAAGGAGGGGCTCCGGGTGAGGCTGATATTTAAAACCAGAATGTGATGCAAATGTAAATTCCAGGCATTCTCCTGTTTTATAGGCGGAGAAGAATTTAATGTTCATCAATATACATTTATGCGGACGCCATTACCTACACGGCCATAATATATATAAAGGGTGATTAAGATGATGTATATGCCGGGCGTTGCTTTCATGTTTCATTTCCCCTATGACCATTTAGCTAACACTAGAGGGATGTTCAAGCATTATTCCCCAAACTTTTCACTGGCCTTTTTGCCTTCTATTACACACACACACACACACACACACACACACACACACACACACACACACCACACACACACACACACACACACACACACACACGCACACACACACACATGCAATCAAATATTCATGGATGATGAATTTCTAAACACCGATTCACACCAAAGGAAAGGAGGAAAATTACTCAAGTTTATATTAGAGTGAATGTTTTAAGCCATAAGCACATGCTAAGAAATATTTGAAATAAAAATGACAACTTTTCAAGGATACATACAAATGTCATTTCTTTCACCTCATATAAGAAAATATATTAAATTATAACTTTATAAAAACAATTTCAAAACACATCAAATGTATACCATAGTGCCATTTTTACGAATTAAAAATCATATCCAATCTCTTTCCAATAATTTTTTTCCTTAACTTGCATTAGATCTATTAGGATTAAATTAAATCTAATAATCGATTCTCACACTGACGTTGGGGTGAGCTTAAGATTATTAAGGGTCATTCATAACTTCTATATGTTTTCCATGACCTCCCCACCTATGAAGAAATCTAATATATATATATATATATATATATATATATATATATATATATATATATATATATATATATATATATATATATATATATATATATATGTAATAGGTTAAAAAACTATAGGCTAAAAAAAGTGCCAGGCACTTTTCTTAAATTCACTACCTTAGATGAGTCCACAAACAAAACAGGAACTTGTTGTTTTGTGCATGATATCGACGAAAGCGAAAATAATGATGCAAAAATCAGTTTCAAAAAGTTTATAACAATGCAACAAAGGATAGAGGCATCTATGTGTGCATGCAACACAAACATCAGTTTTGGCCTTCATTCACTGCTACAAAACCCGCTAGAGCTTGACAAGAAATTTCATAATAATAATAATAATAATAATAATAATAATAATAATAATAATAATAATAATAATAATAATAACAATGATAATAATGATAATAATAATAATAATAATAGAAATAATAATAATAATAATAACAATAATAATAATAATAATAATGCAACAGAGGATAGAGGCATCTATGTGTGCATGCAACACAAATATCAGTTTTGGCCTTCATTCACTGCTACAAAGCCCGCTAGAGCGGGCGGGCACAATATCAAAGAATAGCCTCACCGTATTCCCTGCATGTCGTAAAAGGCGACTAAAAGTGGACTGGGCGGGGGGACTAGGAATCCCTCCCCTTGTATCAACCTCCTGCGAGACGTCAAAGAAGACGTTTTGGGGTGTCTAAATGTGCGTGGTTGTAGTACAATAGAGAGCAAAAGATGTGAGATTGGATATATGTTTGGTAAGAGGAGGATGGATGTATTGGCATTGTGTGAGACGAAGATGAAAGGAAAAGGAGAAGTGGCATTTGGTGATGTGACGGGTAGGGTGTCTGGGGTTGAAAGGGGGAGAGCGAGAGAAGGTGTGGCATTATTGCTGAGTGAATGGATGGTAAATCAGGTAGTGGATTGGAAAGAAGTGTCATCTAGGCTGATGTGGGTGAGGGCTAGGATAGGAAGGGAATGTTGGGCTTTTGTTAGTGCGTATGGGCCAGGATGTGAGAGAAGTGAGGAAGAGCGGGATGAATTCTGGAATGAGTTAACTAGATGTGTGGATGGTCTGAGTAGAAGAAACTATGTAGTTGTGTTGGGTGACTTGAATGCCAGAGTGGGTGATGGAGAGATAGAAGGTGTTGTAGGAAAGTATGGGGTACCAGGTGGGAATGAGAGTGGCGAGAGACTGTTAGATATGTGTGTGGAGCAAGAGTTGGTGATAGGTAATAGTTTATTTAAGAAGAAGTTAATAAATAAGTATACATGGATGAGACTGGCAAATGGAAGAGTGAAAGAAAGAGCATTGATGGATTATGTGTTGGTAGCAAAGAGCATGATTGGTAGAGTGAAAGATGTACATGCATTCAGGGGTGTGGCTGCTGGGATGTCTGATCATTTTTTGGTTGAAGCAAAAGTGGTAGTAGCAAAAGAGTGGGGAAATAGTGTGGGGGGATGTAGAAGGGAGAGAAGTTGGGGAGTTAGGGGAGGAATGGGGGTTGATGAAAGAATATTTTGTGGGACATGCAAGTGATGTGTGTGGAAAGAGGTTTGTTGGAGGTGGCATGAGGAGGGGCAGCGAGTGGTGGAATGAAGGGGTGAAAATGAAGGTGGAAGAGAAAAAGAGGGCTTTTGAGGAATGGCTGCAGTGTAAAAGTAGGGAGAAGTATGAAAGATATAGGGAGAAAAATGTGGAAACCAAGCGGAAGGTAGAGGAAGAGAAGAGGTTGGCAAATGTTAGGTGGGGACAGGATTTTAGTAGGTCATATGAGGAGAATAAAAAGAAGTTTTGGAAAGAAGTGAAGAGAGCAAGGAAGGGTGGATCGAGGATGGAAGAGACAGTGAAAGATGTAAATGGACAGATGTTAAGAGGGAACGATGCAAGGAAAAGATGGGCAGAATATTTTGAGAGCTTGCTGAATGTTGAGGAAGATAGAGAGGCAGCTATAGTGGCAGTGGGAGGGGTTCAAGGGCCAGTAATGGGAGATGAAAATGAGAGAGAGATTACAAGAGAGGAGGTGAAAAGGGCATTGTATGAAGCAAAAGCAGGTAAAGCACCTGGAATGGATGGTGTGAGAGCGGAGATGTTGAAAGAAGGGGGTGGGACTGCATTGGAATGGTTAGTGAGAGTGCTTAATATATGCTTTATGTTGTCATTGGTGCCAGTGGATTGGGTGATTGCCTGTATAGTGCCCCTATACAAAGGTAAGGGAGATATGTATAAATGCAGTAATTTTAGGGGTATAAGTTTGTTAAGTGTGGTAGGAAAAGTGTATGGTAGGATACTGGTTAATAGGATTAGGGATAAGACAGAATATGTGATCGCGAAAGTGCAGAGTGGTTTTAGGAGAGGTAGAGGTTGTATAGATCAGATTTTTATAGTTAGGCAGTTATGTGAGAAATATTTAGCAAAGGGTAAGGATGTGTATTTTGCATTTTTGGATCTGGAGAAAGCATATGATAGAGTTGATAGAGAGGCTATGTGGAATGTTTTGAGATTATATGGAATCAATGGTAAATTGTTGCATGCAGTGAAGAGTTTGTATGAGGGTAGTAGAGCTTGTGTTAGGGTAGGGAATGAAGTGAGTGAGTGGTTTCCAGTGAGTGTGGGACTGAGACAGGGATGTGTGATGTCACCATGGCTGTTCAATTTGTATATTGATGGAGTTGTAAGAGAGGTGAATGAGCGAGTGTGTGGTCGAGGTGTGAGAATGGTAGATGGGGATGATAACGAGTGGGAGCTGAATCAGTTGCTGTTTGCAGATGATACTGTGGTGGTGGCAGATTCAGAGGAAAAACATGTGTCAGTTAGTGTCAGAATTTGGAATGGTGTGTGAGAGAAGGAAGCTGCGAGTGAATGTGGGAAAGAGTAAGGTTATGAGGTGTACAAGAAATGAGGATGGTGCTGGATTGAATGTTATGTTGAATGGAGAGACACTTGAGGAGGTTAATCAGTTTAAGTATTTAGGCTCGGTTATAGCTGCAAATGGTGGAGTGGAAGCAGATGTGTGTCACAGAGTGAATGAAGGATGTAAAGTGTTGGGTGCATTGAAAGGACTGATGAAGAATAGAGGGTTGGAAATGAATGTTAAGAAAGTTTTGTATGAGAAAGTGGTTGTGCCAACTGTGATGTATGGATCAGAGTTATGGGGTATGAAAGTAAGTGAGAGACGGAAACTAAATGTGTTTGAGATGAAATGCCTGAGGAGTATGATTGGTGTATCTCGATTGGATAGGGTTAGGAATGAAGTGGTGAGAGCAAGAACGGGTGTGAGGAGAGAAATTGCAGCCAGAGTAGATATGAAAGTTCTGAGATGGCTTGGCCATGTGGAAAGGATGGATGATGAAAGGCTGCTGAAAAAGGTGATGAATGCGAGAGTTGATAGGAGAAATGCTAGAGGGAGGCCTAGGTTTGGATGGATGGATGGAGTAAGGAGAGCCCTGAATGATAGGAGGATGGATGTGAGGGAAGCAAGTGAGCGTGCTAGGAATAGGAATGAGTGGCGAGCGATTGTGACGCGGCTCTGATGGGCATCTGCTGTTACCACGGGGCTGCATCTTACAGAGATATCCCTGTGGTAGGGGCAGTAGGAGGAGCTGGCAGTTGTGAAGCGACACAGGTTGTGGAAGAGCCGGGAGGATGGGCTGTGGCACTCCAGCAGTGCCATCTGAACTGTCGCTAGCTCCCTCGTCATTTCCCATAGAGCAAAGAAATCCCCCTATTTGTTTTCCTTTCTTGATGTCGGCTACCCCCCAATTAAAGGGGGAAACAGCCAAGGTATATGTATGTATGTAATAATAATAATAATAATAATAACAATAACAATAATAATAATAATAATAATAATAATAATAATAATAATAATAATAATAATAATAATAATAATAATAATAATAACAAAATAATAATAATAACAAAAATAATAATAATAACAAAAATAATAATAATAACAATAATTACAATAATAATAATACTCACAATAATAATAATAATTGCAATAATAATAATAATTGCAATAATGATAATAATTGCAATAATAATAATAGTTGCAATAATAATAATAATTGCAAAAATAATAATAATAATTGCAATAATAATAATAATAATTGCAATAATGATAATTGCAATAATAATAATAATTACAATAATAATAATAATTGCAATTATAATGATAATAATAATGATAATGATAATAATTATGATAATAATAACGATAATAATAATAATAATAATAATAATAATAATAATAATAATAATAATAATAATAATAATAATAAAAATAATAATAATAATGATAATAATAATAATAATAATAATAATAATAATAATAATAATAATAATAATAATAATAATAGATAATAATAATAATAATAATAATAATAATAATAATAATAATAATAATAATAATAATAATAATAATAATAATAATAATAATAATAATAATAATAATAATAATAATATATCATGGGATTTTCATCCCACTATTTTACACCAATTATGTGGTGTTTTCTTCTGTTGGTAGCGTGGTTGGTGATAACAGATAAGCATCTTCTTTATATGTGTTTATTTTTAGATTAACAATTAATTCCTCAGAGCTCCAATTCCTGTCACGATCAATTCCAGATTCCCGCCCCCAAGGGGAGACTGCTAAGCTGTGGATGTGACGTCTGCCCCTGACAAGGTCTGATCTCTCACTAACTAGGCTCTGTTACTCTTGTGGCGGTCGGTGGGTATCGAGCATGTCACTGCCATCCGGCACTTATAGGCATTTTTAATATGCTTTACGACACTCCCCACCACCAAAATTTAATATCTCATATTTCAGACTGAATCATAAATACATCTATGAGAGCCTTATAATTTTCTAACTATCATTATTTTACAAACACGGGGCAGAACTATCTAAGAAACTGACTTATGAAACTATTATAATCTCATATAATTATCTAAAGAGAGTACAGTAAGATCAAAATTACTATGCAAAAAGCTGACAAAGAAAAGTCTGTTGCAATTTCTCATTATATTATTCAAATAATAGC
>JAXCGZ010002014.1:102500-115000 GCA_037179515.1 Halocaridina rubra | reverse complement strand
AGCCAGTCAGTGAAGTTCAGACCTTGTCAGGGGCAGACATCACATCCACAGCTTAGCAGTCTCCCCCTTGGGGGTGGGAATCTGAAATCGATAGTGACAGAAACTATATGGTAATGGGAGTTCTGAGGAATTAATTGTTAGTCTAGAAAATAAACACATATAAAGAAGATGCATATCTGTTATCACCAACCATGCTACCAAGAGAGAAAAACAGCACAACATTGGTGTCAAATAGTGGGATAAGCCCCACGACATTGGTGAACAGCTCGGGATCAATCCATGCCGATACTTCAACGAAGAGAAAGAAGAATTAAAAATACAAAGAAAAAAATATATAGCATCTATGGAAGAAATGTTCGAGTGATGAAGAAACTTCTAGACGCTTACAAGCAGCGAGAGAGCGACGCCGAGAAAGTCTCAGCTTCCCCTTCTCCGACAGTATCATGTTACCAGATCCAGTCACTCTCTCCTGCCCCCCGTGGTGGCAAGGCTCCCCAGCAGTAAAAGGACAACGAGCGCCTTCCTGGACACCACCGTCACAGTGAGCCGAAGCGTGACCCAAGCTTTGAGTGAAAAAACCCCTTGCCAGAAGTATATGTTGCCGGATCCAACCAAGAAAATGGCAATTCGTCGATTTTACGAGAGAAATGGAGAAGTTGTCGGGAACCTCCTGCGCCCAGAAGAAAGAAGCACCCCCTCCTCCATTGCCTGCTGCCGTGATGTTCTTCAATCAGTTTCTCAAAATAGCTATGTACTTGTGTTCTGTATCCAGTGAGTAATGGGACAATTATTAAAAGATGTTGAGGTTGGCAAACGCCGCCATTTTACTTTGTAGATATGCTTTGACTCAGCCAACCCACCTATGAGGGGTGTGGTCCTAGTAAGTTAATGAAAGTAGAATTTCTGTACCCATTATTAACATGGATAATTTGTACTAATAGCTATAAGCAGTAATAAACTCCATTTTTGCTATTATTTGAGTAATATAACAAAATTGCGTTTGAAGGGTGTTCAGTTTACTTGCATTAATGCCTAAGTGATTTTTAAGAAGGCAAATGTATTGATTTTAATTGAGAAGGTTTAATGTATGTGTAAAATCATTTTGATATTAATTTCTTAAAGCGTACGAAATCGAGTGAGAATATCCTTGCACCTGTTCTCAAGGTTCTTTCTTTTTTTTTTTTTATTGTGGGTGTAATATTTTGGCGAGAGAAAGACAGAAATGACAGATCGTTCATCTAATGTCGCTATGATGAAGAAATTGATATTAATATACGTGTGTAGCATGTCTTTTGATGAATTAGAAAGTTCTAAGATGTTATTTAAATCTTTATTGTTAGATACAGCGAGTTTTTATCTTCGCGCTGTGCAGGCGGTAAGAGTAGAATCAAGTGATTTATACTGTGCTGGGGTAGGGGGGGTTTCAGTGTAACCCTAATGTAGCATAGAGGGGAAGAAAGAAAATTACTGTGTAGCCATAATGCACCCTTGTGGGAGTAGAAGGGGGACCTAGGACTGGTGACATAGTCATGTGACCACATGGCCCAACCGCGGTTTCACACACCCACTCCTTTAGAGTGGTGGGGGAGGGAAACCATCGCCCTGTAAGTATAAGGAAAGCATGCAGAGAGAAAGGGGGTGAGTGTCTTGAAAGTGTCGAATGCGGGAGAGAAAGGGTATGACTGACTGGGGGTATAATGGGGGGTGTTGTATTTGTGCGTGGAATCACGGGTAAGTAAGTTGGGGAAGCATGGTGAGGAAGGAGTCTGCGAGGATCCTTCCCCTGCTCCACCGGGTCCTTCTGTAGGCCATATCAGTGTATTTTTATGGGAGGTGATGTAGCTGTTGCGATATCTATTGAGGGATATTTTTGAGAAAGTGATTCTCCACCTGCCCAATATGGTTGAGATGCAAATTTTATTGTATTTGTTTCATTCCCTACTCACCAATGAGATTATTATTCGATGTTCGAGAAGTCCAAGATAGATATTGCGTGATAAAGGACGTGAATCAATGAATTATTCTATTTTTTCCTTTCCAGCTGCAGTATTTACATTATTTGTCCAAAGGGATATGTTAAATAGATAAAGTAAAAACTTTAAAAGTTTTAGCCATGATAATGTTTGTCACAATTATTTCAGCTTGGTCATGAAGAAGGGTGTGTAAATTCACAAGAAATGACAACAAGAATGTCAAACAGCCATTTCCTGTATATGAAAGAGATGAAGTTGATCCAGAAACTGAAGAGACAGGGGAGGAACAGCTCCTACATGCAAAACTCCCTGCGAAAGCTAGCCAGTTGAAGGCCAGAAGACATATATTGGGCAGAATTTTTGGGTAGGAAAAGGAAAGAAAGTGAAAAAGGAAGTCAGATAAGTACCTACCCGATTGTAAGTATGAAAAGGAGAAAGAGGTGTAGCTCTCCCCTGTCTCCTGAGGTAGTTCTGTTGAATAGTCACTCAAAAAATTTCAGATTTGAGATAGTAGAAGAATACATATATATTAATTTTTTCCGTACAACTCCTTTAGAGATTATGAAACTTAAACCAAATACATTCTTTAATGTTCCAAATGAAATATGATTTCTAATTTTATTGCCGCATACACAGAGACAAACTTTTTATATTTTTTCAGATACCCATTTTTATTATATAGTATTTTTCTTTGTGTTTAAAAAATCTTTGATATCTTTGTCCCTTTGATATATTGAATTAAAGCGTTTTGAAAAAGCTTATCTAGAGATAATTATTGATAATTGCTATTATTGTCATGAAATCTATAATTAGAAATGAGCTGATTAAGATAATTGAGATTCTCAGAGCTTATATGTTGAGTTTGAAATTTAAAAATAATGATACTTAAGCCCTTTTAAGTCGTTTATTAAGAAAAGATAATTGTAATTTTGTTGATAGTAGTAGAGATATTATCACATGTGATTGTAGTATTTTGCTTTGATTTCATCAGGGGTATGTTGACTTATAGCGAGTATGTGCTTTGACTCAACCCTCTAATTTATAAGAACATAAGAAAGAACACAAGAATAGAGGACACTGCAACATGCCTACTGGCACACACGAGGCAGCTCCATTTTTGAATTGTATTTTCAGCATGTCTAACCTATTCTATTCTACTCTACTTATTTATTCTGTTTTTCTTTTTATGATTTTTCTAATAAGCACTAACCTATTCATACCCACCCTACCTCTGTCATATGTCTATCTAATCTACATTTGAAGGTGTCTAAGGTATTGGCATTTACTATCATACTAGGAAGCTTGTTCCATGCATCAGCTACTCTATTACCAAACCAATTTTTACCAATTTCCCTTCTGAACCTAAATTTATCAAGCTTAAATCCATTATTACGAGTTCTGGTTTGATCATGAATTTTTAAAACTTTATTAATATCTCCCTTGTTAATCCCTTTAAACCATTTATACACTTCAATCATATCCCCCCTAACTCTTCGCCTCTCTAGAGAATGTAGATTAAGTTTTTTTAATCTGTCCTCATATGGTAGATTTCTGATATTGTGTATCATCTTGGTCATTCTTCGTTGCACTCTCTCCAAGGATTCAATTTCCATTCTATAATAGGGTGACCAGAATTGCACAGCATAATCTAAATGGGGCCTAACTAATGCAAGATAGAGCTGCAAAATAACTTTTTCCGTCCTATTGCTGACGCTTCTTGAGATAAATCCTAAAATTCTGTTTGCTTTATTTCTGACTGCTGTGCATTGCTCTCTTGGCTTAAGACTACTACTCACAAGAACTCCCAAATCCCTTTCACACTGAGAACTCATGATTTCATGGTTATTTAGCTTATAACTAGTATTGTCTTTTATAGTACCCATTTTAACTACTTTACATTTTTCAACATTAAATTCCATTTGCCATTTGTCCGACCATTCAGATAATCTATTTAGATCTTCCTGTAAAGCATGAATGTCTTCTTTTCCATTTATAGTTCTACCTATTTTAGTGTCGTCTGCGAATTTACTTAGGTTACTACTGATATCCGAATCCAGATCATTTAGATATACGATGAATAATAGAGGACCCAGTACCGAGCCTTGTGGTACCCCGCTTGTAACCGAGCCCCACTCTGATTTCTCTCCATTTATGCAAACCCTCTGTTTTCTGTCTTTTAACCATTGTTTGATCCATCTGAGCACAGCTCCTCCTATACCATGAGCTTCCAGCTTTTTAACTAATCTTTTGTGAGGAACTCTATCAAAAGCTTTGCTAAAATCTAGATATATTGTATCATATTCTTTGCCACAATCTACTGCCTCGTAAACTTCTGAATAAAAAGACAGTAAGTTTGTAAGGCACGAAAAACCCTTAAGAAACCCGTGTTGTGAAAGTTTTATCAGTCTGTGTAATTCTAGATGTGCCCTTATTTTATTTGCAATTATGGATTCTAGAATCTTACCCACTGTTGACGTTAAACTTACCGGCCTATAATTATTCTTTTTAACACGTTCTCCTTTTTTAAATATTGGTACCACATCTGCCAATTTCCACTCCATGGGTACCGATCCTAATTTTATTGAATTATTAAATAATGCAGTTAGAGGACAACTAAGCTCTTCCTTGCATTCCTTTAATATTCTAGCATATATTCCATCAGGTCCCGGAGATTTATGAGCCTTTAATTTATCTATTTCTTTTATTACCTCCTCTCTCGTAATATTTATTGAACTAAGTATATTATCGGGACTGTCTCTGTAAATGGATTCTACTTCCGGAATATTTTCCAAGTTTTCATTTGTAAATACAGATAAGAAATAATCATTTAAACATGTACACATCACTTTATCGTCATCTGTGATATGGCCATTGGCTACTTCAATTGGTCCGACTTTTTCCTTAAATTTTGTTTGATAATGTTGATAAAACCCTTTAGGATTTTCTTTAGCTTCTCCTGCTATTCGAACTTCGTATTTTCTTTTCGACTCTCTAACTATCTTTTTAACTTCCCTGTTTAACTGTATATATTGCTGCCTCACCTGCTCTTCACCTCTTTTTAGTTTCCTGTATATTCCTCTTTTAATACCTATAAGATTCTTTATTCTATTGTTCATCCATTTAGGGTCATTTTTTCTTGATCTGCAATGTTTCATGGGAATATAGTCTCTCTGACTATTCTTAAGAGTCATGACAAAATTGTTATATTCCTCATCCAAATTTATATTAACTGACGGGCTGCTGTTCTTTCCTGTGAGAGAATTTAATGTATTGATCTTATCTTGTGATAATCCTTGGCATGTGGTACCCAAATTTCGGGGTAATCCGCTACCTGCGACCTGACCTGCTGGATTAACTACCCACATCTGTACCCCAGAAATCCCTTCCCATACCTCATTAGATAATTTAGTTTTTAAGCCCTCAAAATCTCCTGCTCTAAAGTTTGGAACAATATTCTTATTTTCCTTTATAGTTTCCTTGAAAATTATGTTAAATCTAATGGAATCATGGTCACTGTTGCCCAATTTTTCACCAACTTCTAAATTTGTAACCATATTCTCTCTATTACTAAGAACTAAATCTAGTGTATTCACCCCCCGTGTTGCTTCATGTACATGCTGAGAAAGGAAATTGTCTTCTACTACTTCCAAAAACTCCTTAGAGCTACTATCACCTGTTATGGTTTCCCAGTTAATATGTCTAAAATTAAAATCGCCTACAATGCAAACTCTATTTGACCTGCTCACTTTAGAAATTTCATCGTATATAACTTGCGACTCTATATTATCTAGATCAGGTGGTCTGTAGACTACTCCTACAACTAGACTTTCTATATTATTTTTAATTTCAACCCATAAGGTTTCTGAATTTAGATTTGTCTTAATTCCAGACTTAATGCAGCTTCTGAGGCTATCTTTAATATACATAATTACCCCTCCCCCTCTTTTATCTGCACTACGATCAGCATTATAAAGTTTATATCCTGTAATTATGTACTCAGCTTTAAGGTGTTTGCTTTCTAATTTAATCCAACTTTCACTAATGCATATTATATCCGGTCTCTCACTACATACTATGGCTCTCAGTTCTTCTATCTTGTTACCTAAACTACGGCTATTTGTATAATATACTTTTAAACTTTCTCTAGCTTCACCCTTCTTGTGGCTATTCTTTTTGTTAATATTTGTTCTATGTAACAAATGGTTCTTATCCTTAGACTCCCAGTTATTTGACCCACTATTTACTGAACCCTTACTGACTAATTTCTCTGCACAAGTATTAATCATTTCATTATTTGTGTCTAACAAAACCCCCCTACCTCTCTGTCTATCATACCAGCCAATACCGAGACACCTGAATTAGAAAGATGCACTCCATCCCTTGCATACATATGCTTACGACTAGTGAAGTGATCCCACCCGTCTATAAAACCTATATTATTCTCCCGACAGAAGACTTTCATCCTAGCATTTACTCCTATAGCTCGAGACCACCACTCTGAACTTTGGCTAAGCCTAGGGAGAATACCACACATCACAGGAACTGCACCCCTTTTCCTAATCTTATCCAGGGCTTGTCTATACAACCTAATCAGCTCTTCACTTCTACCATCCTGCACGTCATTTCCCCCAGCTATCAAACAAACAACATCTTTTTTCTCAATCCAGCTATTTATTGACTCACCCACCTTCTTCATACCTGCTCCAGGGAAAAAATATTTTCCTCTAACTCTATGCCTGAGTTTCCTGTCTACATATCTGCATAGTGAATCCCCTACAATTACCAAAGAACGAGACTTATCCGGAGGATGGGTTACTCCGACCTTGGGAGACTTACCTAGGCTCTTGACCTGAGAGCTTTTCCCACTTCCATTTTTACGATCGCTAGTACACCTATCTGACTCTATGGTTCCTGAAGAATTACTGCCGCCACTGTCACATTCATCTCTAAGTGACCTAAATGAATTAGCAACCTGTAGTCTAAAAGTATCATTTTTCTTAAGAACCATTTTCGTTGAACCCTTATTCACAACTTTCCAGTCGTCTTCATTATTCAATCGACCCTTCCTGGTTAACACCTCTACTTTACCTCTCAGATCCCTGTTCTCCTCAGCTAAGGATCTGACCTCCTGCCTGACTGCGGCCAACTCATTTCTTAAATTAAAAATGAGTTTGCTTGCGTCAGACGAGGACAAATCCCCAGCACAGCCACAAACAGCACCAACAACGACACCACCACCAACACCACTACCACTAACACCACCAGCACAAAGAACACCACCACTCTCCATTGTACTAAGTTTGGTCAAGATTAGAGCTACTGGAAGCACGTCCTCACTGGATGAACCCAGGAACTAAACTGATGAACCCAGGAACTAAACTGATGAACCCAGAGAAAAGACTGTCATAATAGATAAGGATGTGTATGCTCATTTCAATAAATTCCTTTGCCATATTTAACAGAAAGGAATGGATTTGTGCTTCGATGTTTCTGCAGTTATACACTAAGTTTTTTTTTTATTCTTGTTTAGGTGTTAGAAAATAAATTGCAGTTGAGCTCTGTCCCTTTGTATAGTTGGGCAGGAAGTCAAGTCATAAAAATGGGCCTTACAAGCGAAATTAAACATTTTTCTTTTAAGAAAAGTAAATTCTCTCTCTCTCTCTCTCTCTCTCTCTCTCTCTCTCTCTCTCTCTCTCTCTCCTCTCTCTCTCTCTCTCTCTCTCTCTCTCTCTCTCTCTCTCTCTCTCTCTCTCTCTCTCTCTCTCTCTCTCTCTCTCATCTATTACCCCTTACAAAGAGAACAATGTTATTTTTGTATGTTGACAGAGTATTATGATCATTGATTCTTTTTAGATTTCTTTGCAAATTTGCTAGATGATAAGTGTATCCAAGTTTTATTTCAGGTGATAAGTTTTTGCATGCTGGTATTGCATAAATACTGATAAGACATCAGTGGAACTGATTATTATATAAGTTTTTTCTGTCACATATGGCAACTGTTTTAGAAAATAGATAAAGCTCCCAGTGACAAATTGGGCAACCAGAGAGTTGACGAATATCCTCCTATATATATATACAGATATATATACGTATTATGACTGCAGGAATTCGAATAGCCAAAGGATGACAGTGTTAGAAAGAGCATCATTGTGAAGTATGAGTGTAAGACTCTGTTCTTACTTCGAAATGTCATTCTCAATTGCATATGCGCTGCTATTCCTGAGTAGTATTGTTGTTATTATGTTGGCTGTTATTGTTGCTATCACTCCATGGCCTTTTGCATAATTGCTATTTTAGTAAATGCTATCAGCAGTAACCAAATTATTTGTATCTTTTATCTTGAATTCATGCTTGATGTTACTGTAGTCACTGCTAATAAGAGTATTTCTTAAGTGGATGTTCTCAGCATTTAATGACTGTTCTTTTATATCAGAGTAATGTTATGTATCAGTTACATCAGCTAAGTCCTAAGTATCTTGGAATAATAATCTAATGGTGTAGACACATACTTTCCATTACCACCCTATTTCCAGGCAGCCCCGACCTGCAATTTTCAAATTTGATTTTAACAGACCAGTCCCTTTTACCCATGGGAGAGATTGCAATCGCCTGCAGATGCAGGGAGGCGAAGTATACCCTCCGGATGCAGACAAAAGGCCTTTGTTTGTGTGCAGAGGTCATATGTATTCTTTCTGCATTTGTATTAGCGACATTAGGCTCTAATTTCCGTCCTTGGAAGCTACTTCAGCATGATCGCATTTTTCAGCTACTGAAGTGAGAGGCACTTTAGTCGCGCAAGAGCGTGAGAGGTGGTTAGATCAAGGCCACCTCAAAAGTCGTATGAAAGCGGGTGGGAGGAGTTCCGGTTAAGCTGGATGATGCATCAACGCCCTCCATTTTGTCTTGCCAGTCTCCAGATAAGAAGAGGATTCATGGTACGTGTACAAACCCGGGCCTGCCGCGAAGAGGACAGGCGGAGGAGTGGGAAATTAGAAGAATGAGATGGCAAGTCCTAGGCAATGATAACCCTTGGGGGGGGGCTGGGGAAATGAAAATCCCCCCCAAAAAATGAAAAATGAAAATGGGAAAGAAAGAATCCCCATACATATAACTTTAGTGAAAAGAGAAAGAAAGGGTATGGAAAATCCCTTATTAGTTAAATTACAAAGTATGTTCCCCCACGTATTAGAACTGAAAAAAATGGGAAAGAAAATGTCCCCACCGTCTTTGACCACGATGTGAAAAGACAAAATTATATATATATATATATATATATATATATATATATATATATATATATATATATATATATATATATATATATATATATATATATTTTATTTTATTTTTTTCTAGCTTTAAGATAATTTTAAGTTGAAAAAACTCAGAGTCTCCCTTAGATGTAAGTTTATTAGAATAAGGTGTCATTGATAAATTGTACAATTTGCAAAAATCATAATAAGTTGTTTTCTGCTTAAATATTATCATTGTTTTGAATCATGATTTAATCTTTGTGTTCATTGAATTTGCAGAAGAATCCACTCCTCATTTAGTTCCTAGGTTGAGGGGTGGTATGCAGATCTTTGTGAAGAAAGATCATAGACGAATGTGTTTTATATTATGTTCATTGAATTCTCCAATCAGTTTGTCCTTGAATAGTAATTACATATTGTAATTGTGAATGTTTTTAACTTTTCACACCATGGCAAATGTTTTGGTTTAAAAATACTTTCATACATCATGTCAAAATGTATTGTGTACTGTTTGATTAATGAAATAGCTTAATTAGCTATATGTTGCAATTGTGAATAATTAAATTTGATTTTTTGATTTTAATTACAATGCTCATTATAAAGAACAGACTTTTCTTTGTCAGCTTTTTGCATAGTAATTTTGATATTACTGCACTCTGGTTAGATAGTTGTATGAGATTGTAATAGTTTCATAAGTCAGTTTCTTAGATTGCTCTGCCCCATTTTTGTAAAATAATGATAGCTGGAAAATTGTAAGGCTCTCATAGAAATATTTATGATTCAATCTGAAATATGAGATATTTCAGTTTGGTGGTGGGGAGTGTCGTAAGGCATATTAAAGATGCCTATAAGAGACGGATGGCAGTGACACGCTCGATACCCACTTAGCACCACAAGTAACAGAGTCAGTCAATGAGAGTTCAGACCTTGTCAGGGCAGACATCACATCCACAGCTTAGCCGTGTCCCCCTTGTTAGTGGGAATCTGGAATCAATAGTGACAGAAACAATATAGTAATTGGAGTTCTGAGGAATTAATTGTTAATCTAAAAATAAACACATATAAAGAAGATGCATATCTGTTATCACCAACCACGCTACCAACAGAGAAAAATACCACATTACTGTCAAATAATGGGATAAGCCCCATGACACATATATATATATATATATATATATATATATATATATATATATATATATATATATATATATATATATATATATATATATATATATATATATATATATATATATATATATATATATATATATATATATATATATATATATATATATATATATATATATATATATATATATATATATATATATATATATATATATATATATATATATATATATATATATATATATATATATATATATATATATATATATATATATATATATATATATATATATATATATATATATATATATATATATATATATATATATATATATATATATATATATATATATATATATATATATATATATATATATATATATATATATATATATATATATATATATATATATATATATACATATATATATATATATATATATATATATATATATATATATATATATATATATATATATATATATATATATATATATATATATATATATATATATATATATATATATATATATATATATATATATATATATATATATATATATATATATATATATATATATATATATATATATATATATATATATATATATATATATATATATATATATATATATATATATATATATATATATATATATATATATATATATATATATATATATATATATATATATATATATATATATATATATATATATATATATATATATATATATATATATATATATATATATATATATATATATATATATATATATATATATATATATTTTCTTAAGAGTGTGACACCGGGACAGGCAGAAACTGCCCTCATCAACAAAGGCCCGGGCACGAGAAAATACCAAGATGAAGGAAAAGAAAAAGATTAAGGGCAAGGCAGACATGAGGTAATGTCACACAAAGGAAAACGACAGACAGAAAAAAACAGTCAAAGTAAAGAGGACCCAGAGATATGGAGGACTAGGCTCTGAGATGACGATAGATCTGCTTTTTGAAGGATGAAAGGTCATAAGAATTAGGAAAGACAGAAGGAGGAAGAGAGTTCCAGAGTCTGGACGTAGATGGGAAGAAGCAGTCGCTGCACTGACCAATCCGCGAACTACAAATCTCCACACAGTACCTGTGAGATGAGGCCGCTTGGCGAGTGTTACGCGGCCTCGGCAGTGGAGGAGGGATGCAACTCGGCAACTCATCAGAGCAGCGATGGAAGTAGTAGCGATAGAAAAGCGAAAGGGAAGATACCTTACCGCGAAGAGAGAGATAATCCAGGTTAGAAGTAAGAGAAGGATCATTAATGAGTCTGACTGCCTTAGATTCAACCCTATCAAGAAGATAAGTAAAGGAAGAAGCACCCCAGATGTGTGAGCAGTATTCTAAGCAGTGGCGGATAAGACCTTTGTAAATTTTAAGTAACTGCAATGAGGAAAAGTAATGACGAAAACGAAACAAAACCCCCAATTTTTTGGATGAAGATTTAGAAATTTAGATTATGTGATTCCTCCAAGACAAGTTACAGGCTATATGGATTCCTAATATATTGATAGAGTTAAGAGGGTAAATTTCATTAGTTTCAAAGCCAATAGGGTTATCAGGAGGAGAAGAAGATAAAGAGATAGCCAGAAACTGTGTCTTGGAGGCATTGAATTTAGCTAAATTTTGAGTGCCCCATTCAGATACTCTCTGCAAATCGGAGTTAAGAGTAGAAGAAAGAGTGATACGAGATTGAATACAAGTAACAGACTAAGGTTGTGAAGAAAAGGCAGAGGAAAAGTGAAGGGTAGAATCATCGGCAAAGGCATGAAGAAGAGAGGAAGATGGGGATTGTAGAAGATCATTGATGAAGAGAAGGAAGAGAGTAGGTGAAAGGACAGAGCCCTGTGGAACACCACTGGAAACAGAGAAAGGGCTAGATGTCGCGCCATCAATAACTACAGATATAGAACGGTCAGTAAGAAAACTGGAAATCAGAGAACAGAAAGAAGGGGTAAAGCCATAGGCAGGGAGTTTGGCCAAACAGAGCCTTGTGCCAGACTCTGTCAAAAGCCTTAGAGATATCAATGGCGACGACAAAGGATTCCCCATAGTTCCTCAGAGAAGATGACCATACATGAGTAAGATAGGA
>JAXCGZ010002014.1:90000-95000 GCA_037179515.1 Halocaridina rubra | reverse complement strand
GATTATACGCACAAGTATTTTTTTTTCCTAGCTCTATCCTGTTTCTGAATTCTCAATGCTTGGACTGCTTATTTAACTTTGTTGTGTTGTCACCCTCAGATGACAATGATGTGTATGAGTGTGCATGTATGTATCTTTATCGGTGGAAAGGACTAATAACTCTTTTTGCTGAAATGAATTCCACAAACTCTCTCTCTCTCTCTCTCTCTCTCTCTCTCTCTCTCTCTCTCTCTCTCTCTCTCTCTCTCTCTCTCTCTCTCTCCTCTCTCTCTCTCTCTCTCTCTCTCTCTCTCTCTCTCTCTCTCTCTTTCTTTCTCTCTCTCTCTCTCCTAGATATATATGACTATGAAGCTCCAGTGGCATTTCTATTGCTCATCTAATTAGCTATGTATATATGCATGCATATATATATATATATATATATATATATATATATATATATATATATATATATATATATATATATATATGGGTTCATGTTCATGCATGTATATGTATATATACCCACTTATTACTCTAACCTGGAAATTGTTATTCTATATCTGCTTTAAACTGTCTGCAGTGTTTCTGTGGTAAAGTGGAGATTTCACTTAAATGATAGCACTCAATAAGGGCTACTGAAAATTTTTGTTACAAATATTACTCTTAATCAATAATCGCAGAGTGCTTTTCTGCCATTAATACACGTAAGCCATAATATATTACTCTTAATTAATAATCGCAGAGACCTCTTCTGCCATCAGTCAATTGTTACACTATATTTTATTCATAATTACTTGCTATGCTATTTAAAATGAATTGCAAGTTCTATTAATATTTTATTTATACATGACCAAACATATATTGTAATGTTCAACACTTGCAATATCACTGAGAGGGCCCATGTGCATGTCCCCATGTACAGCTATCTGAATAAATAAAAAAATAAAAAAACATCTAAGCTGCTCCTCGGAACGTCAGCCGGGGCAAGCCTCAACCCCCCACTGTGGTGCCTAGTTACAGCAGTAACTTCCAAGTAAGCAGTTTAAACTCTCGGTTTTGGACGGGAACCGATCTGCCGACTTCGTGAATGCAAAGCCAACGCGTTACCACTGTACTAACCAGAGACTAAAGTTATTTAAATACGTGTATATGTATGTATATGTATGTGTTGTATGCATATGTATAAATACATTTGGATGCATGTACTTGTATAAGGATAAAAGTCATGTGATATAATGCCAGTCTTAATGTATTACCATCCTTCATAAACTGGCATTTTAAGCTTCTGAAAAATTATCTAATAAGTTTATATTTCAAATCATCCAATACCGTATTTACAAATGGTCCAAAGTATGGTCTGAGCTATTATGACCGAGTAAGGATTATTATTATTATAATTATTATTATTATTATTATCATTATTATTATTATTATTATTATTATTATTATTATTATTATTATTATTATTATTATTATTATTATTATTATTATTATTATTATTATTATTATTATTATCATTATCATTATTATTATTATTATTATTATTATTATTATTATTATTATTATTATTATTATTATTATTATTATTATTATTATTATTATTATTACTATTATTATTATTATTATTATTATTATTATTATTATTATTATTATTATTATTATTATTATTATTATTATTATTATTTTTATTATTATTATTTTTGTTGACCAAAACATATGACCATTAGTCAAATTAAAAACAGCACATTAGAATCTTGACACAGGCCCAATGAATTATAATATAAATGACAATAAATTGAAGCCGGTGTACCATCTACCAATGATGGCTATCTGTATTGGTAGATTAATATTACATCATCACCATATATCAGTATTCTACTGTCCCTATATTCATATATGCTGAGAATGATTGATTTGAAAAAGCTATCATTGCAATAGTCTCTGAAAAGGTTAACTGATGTTATTTCATGTAATATTAAGAATGAATTAAATTGTCGTATTAGTGTTTTTCCTAATACTATAGTAGACTTGAAGTTGTAGAGTTATATCTCACCAGAATTCCACCAATGTCATATTAGTGTTCTTAATTATTTAAACTGGTAGCGTGCGAGGTGATAACAGATATGCATCGTCTGATTAATATTGGTTTATTTAGTTCTGCACTTATTCTACACCTCAAAGCTCCCCGTCCCCTTAAGATAAAGTCTAAGCTCTTAGTCGTGCCCCGGAAATATTCTAACTGAGACTCTCTATCTCTAACTGCTTCTTGCTTTCTTGTATGACCAAGATGGCAGGGCGTGGTAGTCTTGGACAGCCCTGCCAATAGGCTTCCAGAGAAACTCCTTTTTGTGTTGTGTTAGGGGTGTGGCTATAAGAAGGCCAATTGGATACAAGGAGGGCCTATATGTGTATTCTCACAGGTGCATGTACCTACCTACATGCAGATATTGGTTTTCCGCTCTCGTGGGAATAACTTGAACTTTGTGATGACCTCTATCGGCAACTGGCGCCTATGTGTTAGAGGCCTATGGGTTGAACCATAATATTTGCTGTAATTTCTCTGTAAACACACATCCTGCCCAGGAAAACCACCACTGGGAAATATCAGTTATGCGACTTGACCCCCCTGATACCACGTGGGCTATGTTTCAGTTATACAGTACTTCCATACCACACTCCCCACTACCATCCTGAAATGCCCCATTTTAGATGAAGCATTATACATTCCAGAGAGTATTATACTTGTTAATTATCATTATTTTACAAAAGACGGGGCAGAACTATCTAATCTGATGACTTAAGACATACAATTTCATATAATTATCTAAACTGATTACTTATCACAATTAGTTTCCTGATAGGAATTCTATAGTCAAGGGACTTAATATATATATATATATATATATATATATATATATATATATATATATATATATTATATATATATATATATATATATATATATATATATTATATTATATATATATATATAGCATGTGATTTTTGAAAAAGACAAACAAAAGAAAGATATGTTCCTTACAATAAGCATTATAATTAAGGAAAAGATAAAAGTTCAGTATTCACAGTGACTAAATGATTTAAGAAAAAACTAATGAAAATGGTTATAATACCCAATTAATATAAAATGCATTTGGATGTGATCTCTGCAAAGATTCAGCAATGAAAACGATTATCATAGTACTAAAAAATCTAAATATTCACAATTACAATATATAGCAACTAATCAGTGACAAAATGATTTAAGAGAAAAAACTAATTAAAATGGTAATTATACCCAATTAATATAAAGTACAGTTGGATATGATCTCTACAAAGATTCAGCAATAAAAACGATTATCATAGTACTAATAAATCAAAATATGCACAATTTCAATATATAGCCAGTAATCATTGACAAAGTGATTTAAGGAAAAAACTAATTAAAATGGTTATAATACCCAAATAATATAAAATACAGTTGGTTTATCAATAAAAATGATTATCATGGTACTAAATAAAAATACAAGCACTGTTGATGAATGACATCTAATCATTAATGACACTTACTATATTAAACCTAGAGTACGTAGTTTCTCTATATCTACATATTACTTCTAGGGGAGGCATTGAGGTTTTCTTAACTTAAATCTTAAAAGCTACAGACACAACAATAATTTTTCTGATGTGATGTCCATCGAAAATGTTCAAAGACAGTGGGGAATTTATTTTCTAATGTTCATAAAAGCTCTTATATATAGAGAGATTTTTCATCTCCCTTATTCGTCAGTGTGGAATTTATTTTTTGAGGTTCTTTCTTTACTCTATTCATACAAAGACAGTGGGGACTTTTTCTTTCCCCTGGTCTTGCTTTACTGTCGTATAGTGTTTTGGTAGCTGAAAAAAAAGTTGTTACCCTTTGGGACATGTCTTTTTCTCTGTCATAGAACTTTTTAGTTATAAGGGTTTGTCATCTCCCTTTTTCATTCCCACCCTTCCCTTTTTTGCCCATTATTGCTAAGTCTTGGGCTTATCCCCACACCTGATTCCCTCAACCCCTCACCTCTACACTGTGAGGTAGGTCCAGGTTGTAACCAAGTACCGCGACAATGGGAGAGAGCTGATATATCTGTCATGAGCCTCTTCCCCTCCTGTGCTCTACCAATCTCGAGGTGGTCCTAGAACCATTCTCCCTCTCACGTACCTCCTCACCGAAGGTGGATCTTCCTTCAGCTGAAAATCTGCAAAATGAAAATTAGCCTGGAGTAATTCTAGAGCCGGAAACTAGGGCCTAGTGTCGCTATTACAAATGCAAGAAAGAATAGATATCACCTCTGCATACAAACAATGGCCATATGTAAAAACTCAAAGGGTATACTTCGCCTCCCCTGCATCTGCAGGCGCTTGCAATCACTCCAATGGGTAAAAATTTAAAATTGCAGGTCGGGACTTCCTGGAAATAGGGTGGTAGCGGTAAGTATATGTCTACACCATTAGATTATTATTCCAAGATACTTAGGACGTAGCTGAGTAACTGATACATAACATTAGTGTACTATAGATATCAAAAAGAAAAGTCATGAAATGCTGAGAACAGTCACTAAAGACATACTCTTATTAACAGTGACTACAATAACATAAAAGCATGAATTCGAAATAAAAAATACAAATCATTTGGTTACTACTGATAGCATTACAAAAGTAAGAATTAGTAGAAGGGCCATGGAGTGATAGCAACAATAACCGCCAACGTAATAATAATAACAATTATAATAATCATGATCATAATAGTAATAATAAAAAAAATAAAAATAATAATACTAAATCAGGAATAGCAGTAAATATACAAATGATACTGGTATTTTGAGGCAAGAACAGAGTTCTATACTTCTATTCCATAATAATGCTTATTTTAAATCAATTTCTTTTGGTCAGTCCCTTTTACTATTCGAATTTCTGCAGCTATGCTATATAAATATATATATATATATATATATATATATATATATATATATATATAT
>JAXCGZ010002014.1:77500-85000 GCA_037179515.1 Halocaridina rubra | reverse complement strand
CTAAAAATAATGTGCTGAGTTAATATGATCACTGCAAAACTGATTTTGTTTAGATACTAAAAATATTGTATATTTAAGTTTTCTTATAATATAAATCACTCTCTTTGTCCGACTCGGTCACTCAGAAACCTACAACTTTAGTTTGGAGCTTGAGACAGCACTAACCAAGGCTCTCGACGTGGCATCCACCTACCTGACCGCTCAAATCATCACTCGTGAGGGTAATGCTGTGTTCCATAATGAGTGGGATAACCTTTACAAAACCACAACCAATGTTCATGGCTCAAACATTGTGAATAGTGCTGGAGGAATAATGACTCAAGAGGTGAAAGAGGGGCATCAAAGCACCAATGTGATTACCCTTCCTTTCTATGAGAGGTCACCCAAAATGAGAAGCCTCAAAATTACCCCTCCAGAGACATTGTCAGAACTAGCATTCAGAAGAATTGGTCCCAAATTTTCCCAGAATGCTAGGTTTACCCCACCTGCTGAAAACCAAAGGATATACGCTGCTACTCTGTTGGAGTACTTCATCTATCTTCTATGCAGACTTTTAAGCAGTGAGAGTAAGTAACAGGAGCCTGGGTTTGGTGGCTTCATATCAAGCACAGGGAAAGTGCCGCCAAGAAAATCTACAACTGACCATTACACCCAAATCAACCAGCCTATTGCAGAAAATGCAGCGGCATTTGAGCTGCTCAAGAGGTCAGAGGCAGTAACACAGGAGGTTGGGCAGCCATACATCATCAACTCGTTTGACTTGGGGGTGGGAATGAAGGCATGATGTACTACAGGCTGAGGGTACAGGCAGGACTCCCAAGGAGAAATTTATCCAGGAGCATTTTGTTTCCCAGAAGAAGGGGTTGTTTGATCGCCTCTAGAAGCTTAACCAAAATATAATGGATCACAGCAACAAGAAGGTCAAGCTCACATCTGCACAGGGCAAGGTGAGTTCTGACACTACTGATAACCCCCTTCACTATGAAAGGGTATCTAAGATAAATAATTTCCTGTAACCAAAATTCTCTAAGTGTTAGTGATCTTTTAGGGTACGAGTGTTGTTGAATTATTAGTTAAAGCTTTGAGTACATGTGGTCTCTTGTAGGCATGGAAAAACAATTGTTGATCAAAACATACCTGCAAATAGATCATCACAAATTGCTTGACCACTTACTATAAGCTGCATCGTAATTTGTTTGAAAAACCTGATCATCTAATATTAGCATTTCACTAACGTACTTCATCTCATTCTTTTGCAGCTCTTCAGGTACTAGGAGCAGAGCAACCTCGCATTCCAGCTGCTTATCAAGTCACAGATGCTTGATGCACCTACTGACCTTGAGGAACTCATGCGATACCCCCTCTCACCTGTTCCTCATGCACTAGGTTCCCCTGATGGTTTCTTTGCAAAGTCAAATAAGGCCACAATACTTCACTTCACTATCTGCTCCAGGATAAGGATAAGGAGGAAATATAGCCCAAGGATACACTCTTTATTCAGGACGGAAATGCACTCTTCCACATGATGAATAACCTGCCACCATTATTTGGAGAGATCTGCCTACAGCTCTTGGATCAAATGAGTTCAAAGCAGCACTTTGTCTTTTCTACAGACTTCTGCAAGCCAGACTCTATCAAAGCCCAGGAGAAGCTCAGACGTGTCTTTTCAGATTAATACATAATCGATGGTCCTCATACCCGCAAACCACATGACTTTAGGGCCTTTCTTGGCAAAGAGATGAACAAAAATCAGCTTTGCAACTTAGTTCTCAAGGTTTGGACTACTGATCAGTCTGCAACATGGCTCAAGAAGTACAAGAAAGCAGCTTTATGCATTAAGGGGAAAGCCTATCACCTCAATTCAATGAATGACAAAGTAATTTAGAAGGAAATGGTGCCACTATAATTACCTATGTTCATTACTAATTTAATGCATTATGTTGGTAATATAATAATATATACATGCTCTTCTCTATTTGTTCCAGGTTCATTTCTCTGAAATCCATGAACTATTCTCAGTCCAGGAGGAGACAGCTAGCCGTGTCATCTTATATCTTCACCAGACTGTCAAGTGGAGGTACATGTCCAGCGTGGTGAAGACTTCTGACACGGACATTCTGATGATCCTCCTCTACCATGCCAAGAAGATCAACCTCTCTATATATCTCGATCATGGCACTGGGGTGCATCGTAAACTGATAAATGTATATGAACTGACTGAGTTACTGGGCCTAGATTACTGCAGCACCCTGACGGGGTACAATGTTTTTTTTCTGGGGAAGATTGCACAAATGCATTCAAGGGCAAGGGGAAAGTGAATCCACTGAAGAAACTGCAGAATCCTAAGTATTAAAATGCTTTTAGCAAACTTGGCACATCGTGATTGGTGCCTGATGAGCTGCAGCAGGAGATGGAGGCATTCACCTGTCTCATGTATGGCTATTCTCAAATAAAGTCAGTTGATGCTGTGAGTGCCAAGATGCTGCGAAAATTGGTGGGTGCTGACGAAGTCCTGAACATGCTTTCCAGAGTAGACCTTGAACGCCTGCCTCCTCCCAAAGTCTGCCTCATCCCTCATGTGTAACACTCTAACTACAAAGTTGCTTGCTACAAGAGAGCAGATCAGCCAATATTTAAGAAGCCCAAGCCCTATGATCAGGCTATAGGTGGACGAGGGGGTGTTAGAGCCCATCTGGTCAGTTGGGCCTATTCTCCCTCCTTCTCTCATCGAGATACTGGCACAGAGAGAGGAGTCAGAAATGAAAAAGCTTTATAGAAACAACAACTCAGAGACTGTGGTTGAGGAGGATGGAGATTATGAGTGTGATGACGAGGAAGAGATGGAAATCCAAGAGATAGACTTTGATGATCTCTCTTTTGATGATTATGATGATGGTGTTCATTAGTAGCATAGGGAAAAAATGACTAAAGCAAATATTGCAACATGGATTTGGAATTTATATGTATGTCTTAAGATGATTTTAAAGGATTTTCACTTTACATCAGAGTATATAGACAAAAATATTTTTAAAAATTCTTATCTTATTCCATTTTTGGGGGAGAGTTTCTTCCGATATTGAGTCAAGATGAGCTCCAAACTTAAAAATATCTATTTCAATGGATTTTTTGGGTCAAAATTGTATGGAAAAATGTGTTCATTTGTCAATGCAAGTTGCTTAGTTCAAACGTTATGCAACATTCTCATATTTTTAGGGTTCGCATCTACGTGCCAATTATTTGTAATAAAGGGGAAAAACAAACCCCGTGGGACATAATTTGAACCAGTTACCTGTCAAGATCTTAAAATAAACACTTCAAAGAATCGAATAAAACAAGTGCCAACAAAAAATCCAATAGGTGCACGTGGACCCCTTCTTCCGACTAGACCAGTGTTTCTGAACCTTTTTTAAGTCAGGGCGCACTTGTAGAGTGATTAAAACTCTGAGGTGCACTTAATATATCAATAAGATAAAATTATCCATAAAATTGCAAAATAGTAAAATTATAAAAAAGGCTCTTGAAATAAGCATGTATTTTTAAGACATTAGAATATATTTCATCAAGTATGCTTGTGTGAGACCCGTGCTTGATGTGCTTTGGCAATTTTTTTAATATTAGGCCTTATATGTGATAAGCATACTCTCATTTCCTCATCAATACATCTAATATGTGTTCTATCTTTACATTTAATGTTGGTATATGGGGAAAATTCTAATTCACAGAGGTATGATGTGGAGAACTGTAATAGAATATTTAGTGCTTTGCGACCTGTTGAAGGATTTTCTTTGATGGAAATCCAAAATTGATGAATGGGCATCTCTTCATGTTTGATTTTTTAGACGTCCCTCTCGCGGCACTTAGTCAAAGGATTAACACCGATTCCTGTACTCATATGTCATGCTTCCCACATGCTATTGGACGGGTTGTTCTAAGCTTTTATATTAACCATTCACGAGGGAGAGAGAGAGAGAGAGAGAGAGAGAGAGAGAGAGAGAGAGAGAGAGAGAGAGAGAGAGAGAGAGAGAGAGAGAGAGAGAGAGAGAGAGAGAGATAATGACTGATTTAAATCCCTTGAGGAAGGGAAGAGTGAAATAATTAGGCATTCCTTTTTAAAGATTAAAGAAATGAGCATCCAGTTAAAAATATCAAACAACATAGACTTGACTCAGACATGGGAGACTCGTGCCTATCCGTAGTTTTTCAAAAATACAGATTTTTTCATAGAAAAAAAATAATAAATTACTATTTCATTAACTTGGGATGCACCTGGCTACTTCTCAGGGTGCACCAGTGCACCTGGGCGCACTGGTTGAGAAACGCTGGACTAGACTAATATGCATGCGTATATATATAGATACTAGTGCATACATGCATATGCATATGTATATGTACGTACTTCTTACTCTAATCCGAAAATTGTTATACTATATCTGCTTCTAATTCTCTGTAAGGATTCTGTGGTAAAGTGGAGATTTGACTTAAATGATAGCACTCAACAAGAGTTAATGAAAATTATTACTACATGTAGTATATATATTACTCTTAATTAATAATCGCAGAGTGCTCTTCTGCCATCAATCAATTGTTGCACTATATTTTATTCTTAATTACACGCTAAGATATTCAAAATGAATTGCAAATTCTATTGTTTGATTTACACATGACCAAATATATATTGTAATGTTTAACAAGTGCATACCACTGGGAGTGCCCATGTGCATATGTCCCCATGTACAGTTATTTGATAAATAAAAAAAAATACAAGCAAACACAAAATGTGTGTGTGTGTATATTATATATATATATATATATATATATATATATATATATATATATATATATATATATATATATATATATATATACACATGCCTCATTCCCCCTTGCAAGGGGGGTGGCCGAGCCAAGAAATGCGCATTCACAACGATCCACACATACATCAACCACTCCTCTCAGCTCCTTGGGGATAAAGGGTTGCCACATCTCCCCTTCCACCCTGCTTGGGTTCCCAACAAGGTAGGCGAGCAAGGATATTCTGCAATGAAGCCTGACAGCCGCAGCTGGTTTACCTCAACTGCTTCATCACATGGCAACTCCCCTCACACCCATCCATCACAGTTCACTGAGCTAGCAATTGGGAGAAATCTCTTTGGGCAGCTTCATGAATGCACAATCTTCTTCCACTCTTCCCTGTTCCACTGACATTCCACGTGCATTTGGTACTCGTTTTACGCTATCCATCCATCTCATTCTAGGTCTCCCTCTTGACCTAATTCCATTCCATGTTTCCAAACCAACTCAACACTCTCTGATTTAACCTATCCAACAGCTTCATTCCAACACCTGTTCTCTGCCTGACATCCTCATTTCTTACTCTATCTATTCTGGATACACCACACTTTCCTCTCAAATACCTCATCTCCATTATATTCAATTTGTTCCTTTCATCCTCTCTGGCATTCCAAGTTTCTGCTCCATACAATGCTGTCGGCACAATCACACCTTAATATATCCTTATCTTTGCATTCATTCCCAAATCTTTATTTCTCATTATATTTTCTAACCCACCAAGACATTTACTTGCTTCCTTCACTCTGTGATTTACCTCTACATCCACTCGTCCACCCCTTGATACATGCGACCCCAGATACTTAAAACTCTCAACTTCTTCAAGCAACTCCCCATTCACTCCTACATTCAGTCTGCCAATATTAACACTCCTCGTGCATCTCATGACTTTACTTATACCATTATTCACCCACGACTTCCTTCTTTCACACACACACTAATAAACTCAGTCACCAAATGATTCAATTCATTCTCATTATCAGTCACCAGTACAGAATCAACTGCAAATAGCAACTGATTCAGTTTCCACAACCTTCCATTTTCACCCACTGGTTCCAAGCCTCTGTCTAATACTCATTTATTTACTTCCCTTACAACTCCATCCATATACACATTAAACAACCATGGGATCATTACACAACCTTGATATAATCCTACATTCACCTCAAACCAATCACTCATATAATTCCCAACCTCACGCACTCTCTACTATTGATGTAAAACTCTTCACTGCATTCAATAAACTTCCACTTATTCCTTACAGTCACAATGCCCTCCACAACCCCTCTCTATCTACCCTGTCATACACTTTCTCTAAATCCATAAAAGCCCAAAAAGTGTCCCACCTTTCTCCAAGAACTTCTCACACACTTGTCATACTACAAACAACTGATCCACACATCCTCCTCCTCTCCTGAACCCACACCGTTCTTCACCAGTCAATCTATCAGTACCTTTCTTAATTCTCTCGATTAACACTCTTCCATATACCTTACCAACCGCACTCAACAAACTAATTCCCCCAAAACTACTTCACTCATACTTATCTCCCCTCCCTTTGTAAACTGGAACTACACATGCACTCCTCTAATCAACTGGGACCCTCCCATTCCTGAAACATACATTCGACAACCTAACCATCCAATCTACTAATGCCTCTTCACCTTTTGAGAAGCACTCATATATATATATATATATATATATATATATATATATATATATATATATATATATATATATATATATATATATATATATATATATATATATATATATATATATATATATATATATATATATATCTATATATATATATTCAAATAAGCACATTACCATGTGTGAAAACATGAATCCTATTTCACCCCGACTGGGACTCGAACCTAGGACGCATAATTACTGTGCCAAGGCGCTACCAACTACACCACAGAAGGCTAAAAGGGAAACAATCCTTACAACTTTATCTGCTATACTAGGAATGAGAGCATTCTATCTGAATGCCACTCTGTTCCTATTACAGATTCCCCAAACCTCACTCGTGGCTTCGTTTTCGCATTTAATTCATATCTCAATCTAATAAGGGATTAACTCATCAGAACAGCGATGGAAGTAAAAACGCTAAAAATGAGAAAGGAATGATATCTTACCTCGAAGAGAAAAAGAATCCAGATTAGAAGTAAGAGGAGAGTCAATGCTGAGTATGATTGCCTCAGACTCAAGCATATTCAGGTGATATGTATAAGAAGCACTCCAGATGTGCGAGTAGTATTCTAAGTACGGACAGATAAGATCTTTATGGATTTTGAATAACATCCCCATTTGAACGGGATTAATTGTGACATAAAACGGTGTGTAACTATTCTTTCTCCTGATTTTACCTACTTTATGCTTTTTAAAGTAGTTGATTGCTTAGAAATTGGTTTCACACTCTTAATACGACCTCGAGAAGCTTCTTTCGTCCACAAAAGGCTAATACACAAAATATCTGAGGCATCAATATTTTGAATAATATATAGCACTCAAGCCTAATTCAATCACCTTTTGGAATAATCAACCCAAAAAATATAAACTTAACCTATCTGGTATCAATTAAAACTTACTACAGCACATCATTTTGAAGTACAGTCTACCATAGTATCAATGAGGGAAGTACGC